>ML262360.1:695-31695 GCA_005239495.1 Nicotiana undulata
TGGTCTGGTCAAGCAGTAATCTCTCCACCAAGTCTTGGCGGTGCCAGAAAGACGAAATGTAGCAAAATCTACTCCATTGGACTCCACAATGCCCATGTTCCGAAGAACCTCATAACAGCTGCGAAGTCTGCACAACATAAAGAAGTGCAGGTGTAGCATCAGTATAACTGACCCCATGTACTGAGTAAGTGTCGAGCCTAACCTCGGGGAAGTAGTGACGAGGCTAGGACCAACAACAACATATGTACCTGTACAGTTCTACATAATAACAGGGGGGGGAAAATGGCAACAGAAATAAGCAAGTAAGACAGATACGGGGAGGACATGCTGGGGTAAAAGGGACAACAATTGCTAGCACGGTAGAATAGGGTAATAATTGAGATGTAAAAGTAAAGGCAGGAATTTAACTTCTCAACCGATAATGAACAGAAAAAGGCACGACACGTCCCCTCGTGCATAACCTCACAATCACTCGACACGGAATGTCCCCTCGTGCATATATAATAACACTCAGCACGGAATGTCCCCTCGTGCATAACCTCACAATCACTCGACACGGAATGTCCCCTCGTGCATGACCTCACAATCACTCGGCACAGAATGTCCCCTCGTGCATATATAATAACACTCAGCACTGGATGTCCCCTCGTGTGTAACCTCACAATCACTCGGCACGGAATGTCCCCTCGTGCATATATAATATATATCAAAACAAAGCAACAATATAATGTGAAAGTCAACACTAAGAAGTCTCAAGTGCATGGAAATACTCAATAAAATTTCTATTATCCCCAAGGAGAAAATCATCAATACAACATCAACAAATGCCCGACAAGGGTCTCAACTATAACCAACCTCGCATAAGAAATACAATTTCAACAATGTAAGCCTCAACTGAAACAAATAACTCAATAAATCTCCACGTCATGAAACAACATCAAGGTATCACTTTCAATTCACCAATCACTCATAATGCGGAGAATAATAAGAACACATTAAGTTTCATCACAATTGACTCACGGGCACGCTTGACCGCAACGCATAGGCACTCGTCACCATGCCTATACGTTGGACATGAGTTGCACATAGCAAATAAGACTCTATACCTAATCCCTCAAGCTGAGGTTAAGCCAAACGCTTACCTCGGCTCCAAAGAAAATGCAAGTCAAGCCTCAATCACAGCCTTTCCTCTCGAATCCAACTCCGAATCAGGAATATCTAGACATAATGGATTTATTAACATCAATAAGTACTCAATAAACCAATTCCCAAGCCAAATTATACATTTCCTACTATTTCTCCGAGAATACTAAAATTCGACCCCGGGCCCACACGTTCAGATTTTCGAAAATTCACGAAGGAATCAACTACCCGGAGTCTAAGGATCGAAGTTATGTAATTTATACAAGGATTCATGGCCTAACATGGAAAATCCCAAAATCCTCAAGAACCCTAAAATTACTACCTAACTCTATGATTTTTAGATGATTTAGTAGTGATTTTAACTAGGAATTAGTGTTAAAATTAGAAGTTTATGGGGTTTTAACTTACCTCTTACAGTGGGTGGTCGTGGAAGGTGTTGCCCAAGCTTGGAGGCTCTCTAATGGAGGTTGAAGATGGATGAAATGAGAAAAACCCAAAAATTTGGGCATTTAAGAGGGGCTGCCAACAGGGGTTTCCGCACTTGCGAGGGAAATGATCGCCCCTGCAGAAGAAGGGCCTGGGACCCTGGGCTCGCACCCGCGGAGTTGGGAGTCGAACCAGCGGTCCCGCTCCTGCGGAGGGAGGGCCGCGCCTGTGATGGAAGTCGCACCAGCGAAGGCTGGACCGCACCTGCGGTCACACCAGCTGATGTGCACCAGCAGTGGTTTTTGCTGGTTCTTTGCCTCGCGAGGGGTTCGGGAGGCACCTGGGCCCACCCGAGCCCCCGTCCAAAAATACCAACAAGTCCCAAATTATTAAACGGACCTGCTCAAGCTCACGGAACACTCAATACCAAGCTAAAACTCAGAATCACCCTCCAAAACCCCTAAATTCAACACTTAAGAACTTGAAATTCTAAGATTCTATGACGATGCGCCGGACCGACCCACACAACTCGGAACGACTTCAAATTTTGCAGACTAGTTATAAATGACACAACGGAACTACTCCCGGTCCCGGAATTTCATTCGGACCTCGGGAACATAAACTGACCTTTCAAGCCAAATTTCAAATTCTTTAGAAAAAAAAAACTCAAAGCTTCATTAACTCCAATTTTCCTCATTTGGATCCGAAACCAATCAAATCAAGTCTGTTTTACACCAAATTTCACAGATAGGATAAATAACATATAATAACCCTGTTCTGGGCTCCATAACTGTAATATGGGCTCGGTAACACGGCTTTCACATAATTACTCATTTTCAGAATCCTTTATTATTCTTAGAAACAATTTTCTTTAAAAATTCATTTCTCGGGCTTGGGACCTCAGAATTCGATTCCGGGCATACGCCCAAGTCCCATATTTTCCTACGGAACCTCCGGGGCCGTCACATCACGGGTCCGGGTCCATTTACCAAAAATGTTGGCCAAAGTCAACTTTATTCTTTTAATTATCAAAAATTCCATTTTTCATCCAATTTTCAATATAAAGACTTCCCGGCGACACGCCGGGTCTGCACACACATATCGAGGTGAGATCAACGGAGGCTTTCGGAGCCTCGGAACACAGATATAGCTAAAATTACTTAGGATGACCGTTTGGGTCATCACAGTTTATCACACTCCTATGATTGTAGTATTTTTTATCCCCATGAGATGGTGGGATAACTAATTCTCGGGATAATTAATCATGGGATAACTTTTTTTCCAACCAAACGGCCCCTTAGACTTAAGTTCCTCTCGCTCTCCTTTGCCCTCCCATGAGCCATGAGAACCTTTTTCAGAGAACTCATTTGATCTTCAAAGAAGTTTTTAGACAACTCCTCACAGCTAAACAACTTATCAAGTTTAAACTAACGATTATAATGGAAGACTTACACAGTTACATCTATTGAAGACTCATTTTGCCTTTTTTTGAAGGAAAATAAGTTTTCCTATCAATCTCTTGTACTTGCTAGGATAAATAAGAGGGTCCCCTATATTAGCAGTTGAATCCAACGGAGTAGAAACAGAGATGAAGTTATCACAATGAAACTCAGCCCGAAGATTGAAGGTGTATTTATGTTGGCGTGAAGTAATTTCCAATCCCAGAAAATAGTGGATAGACCCCAGATCCTGAATCTTGAATTGGTATCCACGAAAACCTTAAGAGAGTTCAGTTCAACAAGGTCATCCCCAGCTAAGAGAATGTCATCCACATGGAAACTACCACCAAAGAAGCACCATAAGACTTAGTGAATAAGGAATAGTCATTTTTGCTTGAAATTTGACTCTAGAGAGCAAAGAATCAGATAGCTTCGAAAACAACTGCCTAGATGCTTGCTTGAGGCCATAAAGAGACTTCTTGAGTCTTCAAACCAAAGGAGAAGAATGGAAATATGGGGCAGAGATCACCAGGCTATGGAGAAGCTTCATGTAGACCTCCTCATGTAGGTCACCATGCAAAAAAACATATTTGATATCCAACTTGAAAATAGTCCAACCCCTCTTGACAGCTAGAGTGAGGAGGCATCTTAGTGGTGATATTAACAACTGGAAAAAAGTCTTAGTATAGTCAACCCCTTTTTTCTAGGTATCCCCGCTGATGATCAATCGGGCCTTGTACCTCTCATTGGTACCAACTGACCTTTGTTTGATCTTATAGACCCACCTGCAAGGGATTACCTTCTTATGTGGAGGAAGAGGGACTATGTCTCAAGTCTGGTTTGCAGCAAGAGCATCAAATTCCTTTAGCATTATGTCACGACCCGAAATCCCACCTTCGGGCCATGACTGCGTCTAACGTTGAACTCGCTAGACAAGCCAACGTTTGAACTAAATAAAACTCATTAATAGCTGAAACGAAAACGATAACTAAGTCATCGATGGTCAACAATATGAAAGTTAACAAATTACCAAAAATAATACAGCAACTTCGAAATAAAACCCATATGCAAATCCTAGAACTGGTGTCACATACTCACGAACTGTCTAAGAGATTACTAAATACAAAGGTCTGGAAATAAGTACATATCACTGTCTTTGAAACTATAAGATAAGACAGGGCTAAAAATGAAGGGTAGAAGGTGACGCCAAGGCCCACGAACGTCTGCAGGTCTACCTCGATGTCTCCTGTATGAACTGACGGAATGCTCCGACCGTTAGTGACCACCAGGTCTGGCTGCGTAGTCTACATAACATAAAGAAGTGCAGGTGTAGTATCAGTACAACCGACCCCATGTACTGAGTAAGTGCCGAGCCTAACCTCGGCGAGGTAGTGACAAGGCTAGTACCGACAACAATATATGTACCTGTGCAATTCTATATAATAACAGGAAAGATATCGGCGGAAATAAGCAAGTAAAAATAGATACGGGGAGAACATGCTGGGGGTAAAAGGGGCAGCAAATACTAGCTTAGTGGAATAGGGTAACAGCTGAAATGTAACAATAAAAAAAACAGGAATTTAACACCTCAGAACAGATAATGAATAACACAAGGCACGACATGTCCCCTCGTGCATCACCTCGCAAATCACTCGGCATGGCATGTCCCCTCGTGCGATAAATAATAAACGGTCAACACGGCATGTCCCCTCGTGTGACAAATAATAAACAATCAGCACGGCATGTCCCCTCGTGCGATAAATAATAAACGGTCAACACGGCATGTCCCCTCGTGTGACAAATAATAAACAATCAGCACGGCATGTCCCCTCGTGCGATAAATAATAAACGGTCAACACGGCATGTCCCCTCGTGTGACAAATAATAAACAATCAGCACGGCATGTCCCCTCGTGCGATAAATAATAAACGGTCAACACGGCATGTCCCCTCGTGTGACAAATAATAAACAATCAGCACGGCATGTCCCCTCGTGCGATAAATAATAAACGGTCAACACGGCATGTCCCCTCGTGTGACAAATAATAAACAATCAGCACGGCATGTCCCCTCGTGCGATAAATAATAAACGGTCAACACGGCATGTCCCCTCGTGTGACAAATAATAAACAATCAGCACGGCATGTCCCCTCGTGCGATAAATAATAAACGGTCAACACGGCATGTCCCCTCGTGTGACAAATAATAAACAATCAGCACGGCATGTCCCCTCGTGCGATAAATAATAAACGGTCAACACGGCATGTCCCCTCGTGTGACAAATAATAAACAATCAGCACGGCATGTCCCCTCGTGCGATAAATAATAAACGGTCAACACGGCATGTCCCCTCGTGTGACAAATAATAAACAATCAGCACGACATGTCCCCTCGTGCGATAAATAATATAAAAGCAACAATATAATGTGAAAATTAACAATAAGAAATCTCAAGTGTATGGAAATACTCAATAAAATTCTATCGTCCCGGCAAGGGACTCAGCTATAACCAACCTCGCATCAGAACACAATTTCAAAAGTTAAAGCCTCAACCGAAACAAATAACACAATAACTCCCCATGTCACAAAACCACATCAAGGTATCACTTCTAAATCACCAATTACTCGCAGTACAGAGAATATTAAGAACACGGTATGATTCATCACGTTTGACCTACGTGCATGCTTGACCATAACATATAGGAACCCGTCACCTCACCTATACGTTGGACATGAATTACACATAGCAAATAAGACTCTATACATATTCCCTCAAGCTAAGGTTAGGCCAAACACTTACCTCGGCTCCAAAATGCAAGTCAAGCCTCAATCACAACCTTTCCTCTCGAAACCAACTCCGAATCAATAATATCTAGACATAATGGATTTATTAACATCAGTAAATACTCAATAAACTAATTTCCAAAGCCTAATTATACATTTTCTACTATTCTTCCAAAAATACTAAAATTCAACCCCGGGCCCGCATGCTCGAATCCCGAAAATTCTCGGAGGAATCACTCACCCATAGCCTAAGGATCATTAATATGAAGTTTCTACTGGAATTCATAGCATTAAATGGACAATACACCAATTTCTCAAGAACCCTAAATTCACTACCCAATTATTGATTTTCCATTAATTTAGTAGGTAATCCCATTAATTATGCATGCATGAAACTAGTATTAGGAAGGAATTAACTTACCTTAACAGTAGCTAGGTCGTGGTGTGCTCCTCCCAAGCTCACAAGTCTCTAATGGGGTTTTTGGTATGGAGGGAATGAAGAAATCCCGAGTTTGGCACTTTAAAAACAGTCTGCCTACAGGGGTTTCCGCACCTGCGACCTTGGGACCGCACCTGCAGTCCCGCACCTGCGAAGAAATGGTCACACCTGCGGAAAAGGGCTGGGGGAGCTGGGTTCGCACCTGCGGAGTAGGGGGCCGCACCTGCGGTCCCGCTCCTACGGAAAATGGTCTGCACCTGCGAGGCTGGGACCGCAGGAGCGGTCCCGCACCTGCGGTCACACCAGCAACAACTGCACCAGCAGTGTTTTTAGCTGGTTTTTGGCCTCATGCGGGGTTCGGGAGGCACCTGGGCCCACCCGAGCCCCCCTCCAAATACACCAACAAGTCTCAAATCATAATACGACTTGCTCGAGCCCACGGAACACTCAAAACAACACTAAAACTCAGAATCACATCCCAAAACCCCTGAATTCATAACTTAAGACTTTCAAACTCTAGATTGCTATAAAATGTGCTGGACTGACCTATACGACTGGGAATGACATCAAATTTCGCAGGCAAGTTATAAACGACCATACAGAACTATTCCCGGTCTCGGAATCACATTCGGACCTCGATAACATAAAATCACGTTCCAAACAAAATTTCAAATTATATGAAAATCCTCAAAACTTTATTAACTCTCAATTTTCTCATTTCTGATCCAACACATGTCAAATCAAGCCTGTTCCTTACCAAATTTCACAGATAACTCAAATAACGCATATTGAACCTGTTCCGGGCTCCGGAACCATAATACGGGCCCGGTAACACAGATTTCACGTCAAAGTTCATTTTTAAAAGTCTTTATTATTTTTAGAAAATAATTTTCTTTAAAAATTCATTTCTCGGACTTGGGACTTCGGGATTCGATTTCGGGCATACGCCCAAGTCCCATATTTTCCTACGGACCCTACGGGATCGTCAATTCGCGGGTCCGGGTCCATTTACCAATAATATTAGCCAAAGTCAGCCGTATTCAATTAATTATTATAAAATTCCATTTTCATCAAGTTTTCACATAAAAGCTTCCCGGCAACACGCCCAGGCTGCGAACGCATTATCGAGGTGAGATTCACGGAGGCTTCTGGGGCCTCGAAACACAGATTTAGCCAAATATACACAGGATGACCTTTTGGGTCATCACAATCTCCACCTCTAAAACAAACGTTCGCCCTCGAACGGACATAGAAAAGTACCTGAGTCTGAGAAAAGATGGGGATAACGACTCCTTATATCGGACTCTGACTCCCAAGTAGCTACCTCGGCAGGCTGACCTCTCCACTGAACACGGACCGAAGGATAACTCTTCGATCTCAACTGACGAACCAGCCTGGCTAAAATGGCTACCGGCTCCTCCTCATAAGTCAGACCCTTGTCCAACTGGACGCCGCTGAAGTCAAGAATATGAGATGGATCTGCAATATACCTCCGGAGCATAGATACATGAAACACTGGATGTACGGATGACAAATGCAGTGGCAAGGAAAGTCTGTAGGCCACCTCTCCTACCTTGTCCAAAATCTCAAACGGGCCAATATACCTAGGGCTCAACTTGCCCTTCTTCCCGAACTCATCACGCCCTTCATAGGCGACACTCTAAGGAACACCTGATCTCCTATCATGAAAGCCAAATCTCGAACTCTGCGATCTACATAACTCTTTTGCCTGGACTGAGCTGTACGAAGTCTATCCTGAATAATCTTCACCTTGTCCAAGGCGTCTTGGACTAACTCAGAACCCAATAACCTAGCCTCTCCTGGCTCAAACCATCTGACTGGAGACCGACATCGCCTACCATACAACGCCTCATAAGGAGCCATCTGGATGCTCGACTGATAGCTGTTATTGTAGGCAAACTCTGTTAAGGGCAAGATTTGATCCCATGATCCACCAAAGTCGATGACACACGCTCGCAACATATCCTCCAAAATCTGAATAGTACGCTCGGACTGTCCGTCCGTCTGAGGATGAGATGCTGTGCTCAACTCAATCTATGTGCCCAACTCTCGCTGAAATACTCTCCAGAAATGGGAGGTAAATTGAGTACCTCGGTTTGATATAATGGATAGGGGCACACCATGCAATCTGATAATCTCTCTCATATAGATCTTTGCCAACTTCTCTGTTGAATACGAAATTGACACAGGAATGAAGTGTGCTGACTTGGTGAGCCTATCCACACCAACCCATACTGCATCAACCATCCTCTGAGTCCGTGGAAGCCCAACTACAAAATCCATCGTGATACGCTCCCACTTCCACTCGGGAAGCTGAATTTGCTGCATCAAACCACCAGGTCTCTGGTGCTCATACTTAACCTGTTGACAATTCAAGCACCGAGCTACATAAGCTACAATATCCTTCTTCATCCTACGCCACCAATAATGATGCCGCAAGTCCTGGTACATCTTTGCGGTGCCCTGATGAACGGAATACCGGGAACTATGGGCCTCCTGTAGTATCAACTCACGAATTCCATCCACATCGGGTACACAAATACGACCCTGCATCCTCAAAACTCCCTTGGCATCAACTGTGACCTGCTTGGAACGTCCGTGCCGAACCGTATCTCACAGGATGACCTTTTGGGTTATCACACATTGCTTCTTGCCAGGAAGGATTAGAAGCAACCCGCTCGTAAAATTGAGGCTCATGCATATGAAGTTCAATTTTAGGAACCTTGGATGACACAACATGAGAAAATGAAGAAGGTATATCAGAGTTACTGGCATAGTCCCCAAGATACGCATGGGCTTGGACAATTCTGCATGATCTTCTAAGCTCATGAACAAGGACAACAAGTGCAAAAGTAGAAGGGGGAGTTGAAGAAGGAGGAGATGAAGGAGTTGAAGAAGGAGGAAAAGTATGAAGAAGTGTAGAAGTAGAAGGAAGAGATATAGAGGAAAGTACATGAGAGAAAGAGGCAGGGTAGTAGTACTAGTAGTAGAAGCAGATGAAATAGAAGGTCCATAAAAAAATATGAGGAGAAGAAGGATCAGAAGAAGGGGGAGTGATAGGGGAAGACATGTTCATAAAACATTACATCCTTGGAAAAGAAAATAGAGTGGAAGGATAAATTCAGCAATTTGTATCCCTTCTTCCCACAAGGATAGCCCAAAAATACATCGAAAATAGACTTGGGTTGAAACCTATCCCTGCCATGCTTGGGACTTACAGCATGACAGAGGCAACCAAAGGATCTGAGATGATCATAAGCAGGAGCATAACTATGTATTTTTTCAAAAGGGAAGATATTGTGTAGGACAATAGAAGGGATTCTGTTAATGAGGTAAGTGGCAGTGAGAACACACTCACCCTAATACTTAAGTGGAAGTTCGGGTTGAAATAGAAGTGCTCTAGAGACTTCCAATAATTGTTTATGTTTCCTCTCAACTATACCATTTTGTTGCGGGGTGTGGGGAATAGTAGTTTGGTGATGGATCCCATTAGCAGTAAAGAATTGTTGAGCTTGATAATTGTTACCCAGTTCATAGGCATTATCATATCTAAAGCACCTGACATAGGACTAAAATTGTACTTTGACCATTTGAAGGAAAGCTTTAAGGATGGAAAGAGCATTAATTTTCCAAGACAGGAGGTGGGTCCATGTGACACTAGTGAAGTCATCAACTAATGTAACGACCTGACTGATTGTTTTGAGCTCTAGCGCGTCATTCAGTGGTTTGAGGCCTTGAGTAGATTCACTTTAGGTATTATCACTGGCACGTGTGGTCGGAATTTAAGTTCGGGAAGTTAGGAGTTGATTTGGAAAAAAATCTCTAATTTTGGAAGCTTCAAGTTGGAAGCATTGACTAGGATCTGACTTTTGAGTAAACAACCTCGAAATCGAGATTTAAAAATTTCAATAGGTTCGTATGATGATTTCGGACTTGGGCGTATGTCCGAATCGGGTTTTGGGTGACCTGGGAGCATTTCGGTGCTTATCAAGGAAAGTTGGCATTTTGGAAGAATTTCATAAATTTGGGTTGAAGTGTATTTTGATGTTATCGATTTCCGTTTTGGATTCCAATCTTGGGAATAGCTCTATATGGTGATTCTGGTCTTACGAGCGCATCAGGATGTGGATTTGGAGGTCTGTAGGTCATCCCGGGGTCATTTGACGAAAGTTGGAAATTTGAAGGTTTTTGGGAAGTTTGACCGGGAGCGAACTTTTTGATATCGGGTTCGGATTCAGATTCAGATTTCGGATATTGGAGTAGGTCTGTAATGTCAAATGTGACTTGTGTGCAAAATTTGAGGTCAAACGGACGTGATTTGATAGGTTTCAACATCATATGTGGAAGTTAGAAGTTCAATAGTTCATTAGGCTTGAATCGATGCACACTTCGTAGTTTTAATGTTATTTGGTATGATTTGCGGCCTCGAGCAGGTCCGTGTTATGTTTTGAAACTGGTTTGTATGATTGCACGGGGTCCCGGGGGCCTCAGGTGTGTTTTGGAGAGGGTTCGGACCAAGTCTGGCTGAGTTGTTGTTGCTAATATATGGTTCTGGTTTTGTTCTTCGCGAACGCGAAAGGGTTCACGCGTTCGCGAAGAAGGGTTTGTTGGCTGCTGATTTTGTGCTTCGCTTCGCGCTTGGGTCATCGCGTTCGAGAAGGGGAACTGGGCCTGGGAAATTTTTAACCTTCGCGTTCACGATGGGTGTATCACATTTGCGAAGGATGGCTTCATTAAGCAACACATTCCCGAGTTGGGACTCGCGTTTGTGAAGGGTAATTTTGGAGCTGGGTTTGGTATTGATTCGCGAACGCGAGGGGCCTGTCGCATTGGCAAAGAAGGTCGGACCGACAGTGATGTTTTAAAAATGGGGTTTTGGCTATTTTCATCTCATTTCCTCCATGGGAGCCGACCTAGGAGCGATTTGGAGAACCAACTTCATAATCAAGCATGAGGTAAGTGATTTCTACTAGCTATGAGTTACATAAAAGGTTTATATACAGATTTAGACATGAAAATTTGTAGAAATTTGGAATTTTGAAGAAAAACCTAGAAATTAGTATTTTTGGATTTTGACCACGAATTTGGGCATGAAATTGAGAATAAATTATATATTTGAGTTTGTGATGTTAGGGGTAATGGTTATCTTCTAAAAGTTTTGGAATCGGGGCATGTGGGCACGAGGGTGACTTTATCAACTTTTCGAGTGGAGTTGGAAATTATTATAAATTGAATTATAATGAGTATTAAAGTATATATTTGTTTTCACATTTATTGATTAGTTTTGGAGAGATGGGCATCGATTTGAGTTGTTGGAAAAGCTTTGGAGCCGGTTATGGAACTTCGGAGCGAGGTAAGTCTCTTGTCTAACCCTGTGAGGAGGAAACTACCCCTAGGTGATATTTATTGTTATGCGCAACTAGTTGTGGGTGCTACGTACGTACGAGGTGACGAGAGTCCGTACATAGCTAAAACATGTCTATGTCCGGGTAGACTTAGGACCTTATCCTGTAATAATTGAATTATTTAAACTTGTTCTGTTGGCTTATTTAATTAAAGTTATAATTGAAATTTATTTTAGAAATAAAAGTATCAGGTCAAGCTTTAATACCCTGGGTTGTTGCTGAGGTATTCGATAAATGTAAAGATATGTACTTATTATTGTGATCATGTACTTTATTGTAAGTGTGTATCTTGTGATTTGGAAACTTCTTTCCTTTCTTGTGGAGCGGGCCAAACGCCTCGGAAGTATCTCTCGGAATGGGATAAATTCCTTCATTTCTTGTGGAGCGGGACGAATGCCTCGGCAGTATATAGAGATGAATATTTGGTACGTGTCGTTCAACCCTCGGCAGTGTACACACCACTCTGGATCGGGTAGAACAACCTCGGCAGAATCGTGCGTTATACTGCTAGTAGCCTGAAAATTCATGAGATAAACTTTTCACTGACACCCGACATTTTATGGTATTCCTTATCTGATTGGTGTTGACACTTGGCATTTATTCTGAGATATTGAGATAGTAAGTGTTGATTTACGTACTCATACTACACTTGCTGCATATTTGGTGCAGGTGCATACATATCTGGTGGTCTTTTAGGCATAGAGGCACGGATGTTGTGGGGACTTACCGTGAGTTGCATTTCATATTACGATCCACAGCTTGCAGAATCTCCATCAAGTTTATTTATGTTCTCCTGTCTAATTTGCATTCCAGATAGATATTGTACTTTATTATATTTCCTAGTTGATGCTCATGCACTTGTGACACCGGTTTTGGGGGTTTCCTACGGGTTGTTCATTATTGTAATTGCGCATTCATTATCACTTTACCACATAAAATTTATTTCATATTATATAATTAATGAAAATTATGATTTTAAAGAAACTAAAATGAGTAATTAAGCTAATCATTCATTGTTGGCTTGCATGACGGAGGTGTTAGGCGCCATCATGACCTTAGTGGATTTTGGGTCGTGACAACTTGGTATTAGAGCATTAGGTTCACTTGGGTCGAATCATGAACAAGTTTAGTAGAGTCTAGCAGATCGGTACGGAGACGTCTGTACTAATCTTTGAGAGGATACATGGCTATTAGGAGCACTTCCCTTCTTGATTCCTCATTGTGCGATTTTATTCCTTTGTGGCTTATGCCTTGATTTCCTTCCAACTCATTCTTATGCGACGTGAAGCGCATGTTATCAATTGGGAATCGAGGAATTGTAATGGTACTACAAAAGTGGTGCAGGATGTTTCTCCCTGCGTATTTGATTGGGTTATTGTCGTCGCCTTGCGGAAGGGTGTTCTGTCGTTTCAGCTGAATATCAGTATTTCCTATGATTTTGAAGTTGGGCACTGATTGTTATGATGATTAGTGCGTTGCTATCGCACAATGTTGGTGTAATGGTAGGGTGCTTGTCTATGTGTCGAGGCAGTGAATGACTCGAAATGAGGTTTTCCTTGGTGTATGATTCAGAGGTTCGGCAATCTATTACCAGCGGAGGAAAGGCAATCGGACTATGGATGTTCAGGTTTGGGATAATGGAGTAATGAGACTTTGTATATTCGAGCATGGTGGAATTTTAATTTGTGATGCGGTGTCATTGGTCTTGTTGAATGTGTTAAGTTCGCTGGTGTTATGGTCTTCTTCAATTCACCTCCAGGGTAGGGTATTGTGAAATGGTGCTGGGGAAGCGACTGTCAGTGATCGCAGCATGCAGTGGTTCAGAATTGAATCGGTGTTCCTAATGTTGATGGCTCGAGAAAGATGATGTTCGGAGAGGTTTAGAGTTGGTAGTGATCTATTGGTTCAAGTGCTACAGAGATGGATTTTGATTTAAGGCAACAACTGGGCATTTATGAGGAAGGACATATGGGAGGTGTCATGCGGTGGTTAAATATCTATAAGGCCAAGTGTGAGAAGCAGAAGTCAAGTAGTTGCTTAAATGAGAGGGTTTGACCAAAGTGGGAGAGTGGCAGAGTAGCATTTGGGTTCTGTGGTAGGATAACTACACGCCTTGAGGAAAGTTTGGGGTGATTTGGGATTCATGGTGGACAGTGACTAGGTCTACGGACTTAATTTGGAATATTGGCTACTATACTTAGAAAGATTGGATACGATAGAAAGGAGTTGCTTGATATGAAGAGGGGTGCAACCTGACTTTGGATTGGAATGTATTGTCGCACATTTAGTTGCTGTCAATGGGGAGTGAACGAACTTGTACAACTGGTGAATGATCACGGGCTCAGGATGGTTTACTGTTTTCGTGGTAATTGTACCTAGTGCATCATCGTTGGAAGATATCGGCAGGGGATTTTCACAGGCGAGCTATCTCCTGTGAGCAGGTTAGCGGTGGCGTGATGTATAGGTTTCTACGAAGAATTCCACCTACTACTCGATAGAAGGTCGAATTTGCAATTTTAGCTGATTATTTAGGATGTTCATGAAAGGTTTAACAAAAGACTTCGAGGAATTTGGCGGGTTAGGGGATGCAAGATCATGGTAATTGAGAAGGAGGAATCCTTGTGGGCTCTAGAAAAATATGATTGTAGCTAAGTTGTTTTCTGCTTGTGAAGTTTAAGGTTATCGGTGTGTCGATAGGTTAATATGACTAATAAAAGAGAACATCAGGGGGGTAAATCGAGCAAAGGACTTCATGAAAGCGTGTTATATTTGTCCTTATCGATTCATGTTTAGGTTTTGGGAAGACTTAAAGTTTATGATTCTTGTGGGGGGGTATGTACAAGGAAATGAATTCAGTCATGTGCTTCTTTGATAGGGTGTTCACTTGCTAACAACACACTAGAGTTTGGCTTATTTTCGGGACCAAGTCAGAGTAGGTGACTCTCAATGGTGGTCCTAGTGGGTTCAAGAATTTAAGTGCATTGCCTAAGTACTAGGAATGAATTACGTTATCATTGGGTATGCAATGCAGTATTGGAGGAAGGGAAGAAATAGCTTCGGATTCGCGAAAGGTCTAGCATAATAGGTGTACCAGTTGGTGATGTTATTGTGCGCGTAAGGAGAATATGAGATAGTTCATGAGTATTAAGACGATGTGGTCTCATAGATTGGGTCACTCGGGATGAATGTTGTTAGGTTTTGCTATGCTTTGAATGGAGCTATTATTATTTCTATGGCAAGTCCCGAGTAAATTGGAAGAAGCGGCTCGGTTGGTAATGGTGGAATCAACATGATTGTGGCAGTGATCAGTTTCAACGTGATGTTATACATGTGGTTTATGGTTGTATATGCGAGCTCGGAAGACAACACAACTTGATTAATTTGGGAGGTGTTTGATTTGGATGGTCTTGTGGTGTAAACGAATTCCAGAAGGGTTATAGCGACTTAGATCGTGACTAGAGGCTTGTATTTTCGGTGGCTGGGAGCTCAGTTATGTGTTGAAATGGTTCTTATGAAAGGAGTAAGTGAAGGGTTTCTAGCCAATGAAGTGTTTTATTCCACTAGAAGTTCAACGGTTACGGTGAATGCAGGTATTATCGCATAACGCCATGATAGGTGCAGTGAGCAGCATGGGGGAAGGTCAAGGTTGCAGTTCGATGTTGATAGAATGTCACGAACTCGGATGAGCAGGGGTGAATTCAGATGTCCAGAGTAAGCGAGCATTTTCTTTAATGTTACCTGGGAATAATGTTTTATGGATGAGGCTTTGTGCATTGACTTGTGGATTTTGATTCGCTTTACAGAATTATAACAGTTTGTGGTATGGATGTGCAGACTTTGTTACTTGAGCGAAAGGTTGAGCATACCCCACGGGGAGATTTGTATAAGTGTGACATGTTAGTCACTTGATTGTTAAAGATTGAAACCAAGTATGGAGGTTATGGGAATATCGCAAATGCGAGGGTTTATGCCTGAGAGGTGTTCTATTCCTCATGTTGCGGACCGTGTGAGTTTGTTCCGAGTTTGGGAGTTGTGTTTACATGTCATTAATAGGTCATTGTGGACCATTGAAAGGTTATTAGCCCGGTATAGTATGATAAGAATCGATTTGAGGTCCGTTGATGGGTATAAATGTTGATGTGTGCCCTACACCAGGCCAGGTGAGTTCATTCAGCATAAAATTTCTTATGGAGGATTCTTCGGGCGTTGTATGTTGTTTTCATCGTTCGGCTACTTCATGTATTACTCTATGGTGACATGTGGGTTGGGAGATATATTGATTATTCATACATGTGTTGAGGTCCCGCGTAGTTGTGTTGTTATGTGAGAAGGATGGCTCTCAGGATGCATGTCATATATCGCACCTTAGTTGTGCTTGAGGTTTTCAGCGTATGGCGCTATCCGTCTCCCCGAGATTTGTATTGTGCACTTTGCGTGCTTGTGGTTGATATTCGGGTATTTTGTGAGTATAAGCGTTACGGCTTAATGTGTGTGTTTTTTATCGTTATGTGCGAGTCGGGTGGCACGCCACCACAAGTATATTATTTGGATCGGGTGGCACGCCACCACGGGTATATTGTTTGGATCGGGTGGCACACCGCCACGAGTGTGTACTGTGGATCGGGTTGCACGCCACAACAGTGTCACATTGGATCTGGAGGCACACCACAACAGTGAGATGTCAAGCACGGTTCCTTATATTTATTTTTGAGTGTCCTATTTATTATCTCTAAGAAAGGCTCATATTATTTGAGGGTTGTTCTATTCGTTACGCGGGTTGGATAATTCTTTTCTAGAGTTCTTCTTTCTTATGTGTCATATTTAAGTTGTCGCTTGTTGGCGCATCGATGAAGCTAGTGTTTACGGTGGATTATTGCCGGAGCATCTTGTACTGGGTGAGACGAGATTATTGGACCTGGGATCATTGCGATCGGATTTATATGAGGCATATTAAAGAGAAAATATCGTTGTTTAGTTCAGGATAAGGTGATGGTTCTTGACAGGAGGAGAGACTCAATGATTTATTGATTCGACGGGTGATTAGAATTTCTACATATCTCTTCCTTCGTGGCAGTATTGCGAAAGTTGGAACAGGACTTACATGCGTCATGAGGTGTGTTGTGGGCATCAGATTGTGGAATTTTGGCTATTGTTGTCAAATGATGTTATTATGGTCATGTGAATTATGTGGTGCATGCTGTGAATTCAGTAAAGGTAAATATCATGTTTTGGTATAGTGTGTAGTGATTGATACGGTGTTCGTATGCCAGGAGCAGGCCTCTTAGAGATTTTTGGAAGTTGGAATTCGGCTCTAAGGCTTATTTAACCAAATTCAAGGGATGATCTTCAAACTGGCTTGGGCTAATGTGCTCAACTGGGTTGCGGTAGCACGGTTAGGTGCACCAGGTGTTAAACAGTGATTTTGGACAACTCTGGAGCAATTCTTAGCACGTTCGAGGACAAACGTGTGTTTAAGTGGGAGAGAATGTAACGACCCAACCGATCATTTTGACCTCTAGCACGTCATTGAGCGGTTTGAGGCCCTGAGTAGCTTTACTTTAGGTATTATAACTGGCACGTGTGGTCGCAATTTAATTTCGGGAAGTTCGGAGTTGATTTGGAAAGAAATCTCTAATTTTGGAAGCTTCAAGTTGAAGAATTGACTAGGATCTGACTTTTGAGTAAAGGACCTCGAAATTGGGATTTGAAAGTTTGAATAGGTTTGTATGATGATTTCGGACTCGGCGTATGTCCGGATCAGGTTTGGGTGACCCGAGAGCATTTCAGTACTTATTATGGAAAGTTAGAATTTTGAAAGAATTTCATAAATTTGGGTTGAAGTGTATTTTGATGTTATCGATGTCCATTTTCTGAGCCCCAGAATAGCTCCATATGGTGACTTTGGTCTTAGGGGCGCGTCCGAATGTAGATTTGGAGGTTTGTAGGTCATCCCGGGGTCATTTGGCGAAAGTTTAAAATTTGAAGGTTTTTGGAAAATTGACCGGGAGTTGACATTTTGATATCGGGGTCGGATTTCGATTCCAGAAGTTGGAGTAGGTTTGTAATGTCAAATGTGACTTGTGTGCAAAATTTGAGGTCAATCAGAAGTGATTTGATAGGTTTCAGCATCAGATATGGAAATTAGAAGTTCAATAGTTCATTAGGCTGAATCGATGAGTAGCTCGTAGTTTTGATGTTATTTGGTATGATTTGAGGCCTCAAGCAGGTGCGTGTTATATTTTGGAACTGGTTGGTATGATTGGATGGGGTCTCGGGGGCCTAAGGTGTGTTTCAGAGAGGTTACTGACTAAGTCTGGCTGAGTTGCTGCTGCTGATATCTGGTTCTTGTTTTGTTCTTCGCGAACACGAAGGGGTTCATGCGTTCGCCAAGAAGGGTTTGTTGGATGCTGATTTTGTGCTTCGCGTTCGCGGTTGGCACATCTCGTTCGCAAAGGGGAACTAGGCATGGGAGAGTTTTAGCCTTCGCGTTCGCGTTCGCGATCGGTGTATCGCGTTCGTGAAGATTGGCCTGGTTAAGCAACGCGTTCGCGAGCTGGGACTCGCGTTCGCGACATGTAATTTTGGAGCTGGAGCAAGTATTGCTTCGCGAACGCGAGGGGTTTTCCGCGTTCGCGAAGAAGGTCGGACTGGGCACTGATGTTTTAAAAATGGGGGTTTTGCCATTTTTATCTCATTTCCTCCATGGGAGCCGACCGAGGAGCGATTTTGGAGCACCATTTTCATCATCAAGCATGAGGTAAGTTATGTCTACTAGTTGTGAGTCACATACAAGGTTTATATATAGATTTAGACATGAAAATTTGTAGAAACTTGGGGTTTTGAAGAAAACCTAGAAATTGGTATTTTTTATTTTGACCACGAATTTGGGCATGAAATTGAGAATTAATTATATATTTGAGTTCTTGAAGTTATGGGTAATGGTTATCTTCAAACAAATTTAGAACCCGGGCACGTGGGCCCGAGGTGACTATATCAACTTTTTGGGCGGAATTGAAAATTGTTATAAATTAAATTATAATGAGTATTAGGGTATATATTTATGTATTTGCACATTTATTGACTAGTTTTGGAGTGATGGGCATCGGTTTGAGTTGTTGGAAAAGCGTTGGAGCCGGTTATGGAACTTCGGAGCGAGGTAAGTCTCTTATCTAACCCTGTGATGGGGAAACTACACCCTAGGTGATATTTATTGTTATGTGCAACTAGTTGTAGGTGCTACGTATGTACGAGGAAATGAGAGTCCGTACGTAGCTAAAACATGTCTATGTCCAAGTAGACTTAGGACCTTATCCTGTAATAATTGAATTATTTGAACTTTTTCTGCTGGCTTATTTAATTAAAGTTATAACTAATTGATCTAGAAATAAATGTATCAGGTCAAGCTTCAATACCCTGAGTTGTTGCCAAGGTATTCGATAAATGTAAAGAGATGTGCTTATTATTGTGCTCATGTACTTTATTGTAAACGCGTATCTTGTGATTCGAAAACTTCCTTCGTTTCTTGTGGAGCGGGCCGAACACCTCGGAAGTATCTCTAGGAATGGAATAAATTCCTTCCTTTCTTGTGGAGCGGGCCAAATGCCTCGACAGTACATAGAGGTGCATCTCTGGTACGTGTCGTTCGACCCTTGGTAGTGTACACACCATTCTGATCGTGAAGAACGACCTCGGCAGAATCGTGCGTTATACCGCTAGTAGCCTGAATATTCACGAGATAAACTTTTCACTGACGCACGAGATTTTATGGTATTCCTTATCTGATTGGTATTGACACTTGGCATTTATTCTGAGATATTTAGGTAGGATACATGATCGAGAAATTTATGCATAAAAAGGAAATAATTTGAACATTATAAAACTTTAGATCACTCCCATATTGCCGTGTACTTTAAAGTTGTATGAATTATCGTATTATTTATTTAATTGGACCTCTATTAAGTGTCGATGTCGACCCCTTGTCATACTCCGCTGAGGTTAGGCTAGATACTTACTGGGTACACGTTGATTTACATACTCACACTACACTTGCTGCACATTTTGTGCAGGTACATACATACCTGGTGGTCTTTTGAGCGTAGAGGCGCGGTGTTGCGGGGACTTACCATGAGCTGCATTTCATGTTACGATCCACAACCTGTAGAGTCTCCATCAGGATTATTTATGTTCTCCTGTCTAATTTGCAATCCAGACAGATGTTGTATTTTATTATAGTTCCTAGTTGATGCTCAGTCACTTGTGACACAGGTTTTGGGGTTTCCTACGGGTTGTTCGTTATTGTAATTGCGCATTCATTATCACTTTACCCTGTAAGCCTTATTTCATATTATCTAATTAATGAAAACTATGATTTCAAAGAAACTAAAATGAGTAATTAAGTTAATCATTCATTGTTGGCTTGCCTGGCGGAGGTGTTAGGTGCCATCACAACCTTAGTGGATTTTGGGTCGTGACAACTAAAGTGAGGAAATATCTAAAACTATTGTAAGTTTGGGTGTTGTAAGGGTCCCAAATGCCAATGTGAACAAGTGGAAAAAGTATAGTTTAATGGATGGAGCTATCAGGAAATGGTAACCTCTATTGTCTAGTCATAGGACATACATTACACAGAAAAGGTTGTTTAGATGAGATCTTATCTGATAAAAAAGAGACAGATTTCATTCTCGCAAAAGGAATGTGACCTAGACTTTGATGCCAAAACACATCATTTTTATTAGCAACAATAAAGGAATTACGATATGAACTAGAGATTATAGAAGAAGAAATAGAACATGAAACACGACTAGGTACATTACAATGATTATAATTGGAAACATGATCAAACTTGGGAACAGAAACAGTAGACGATGCACCAGTTGGATGCAAAGAATATAGTCCATTTGCTGCCTTACCAGTTACCAGAGGCCTCCTCAGAGAAGGTCCATGTAAAATACAATTGAAAATAGTATAGTGCATACATGTGAGCTGAAAAAGTAGTTTGTGCACATAAATTAAGTAAAAATGAAAAGATGGAACTAAGAGGATATTGTGCAATGTTATACCAGGACTGAGGATTAGGGACCCGGTAGATATGGATTTTACCTTAAATCAGTTAGGTAAAGTTATTAGGAAAGGTGTGGTTAAAGATTTGAGGTTGTGAAGAAGATGATTGTGAGGGGTCATATGATTTGTCACACCAGAATCAATGATCAAAGAATTCATACCTAAATTTGATATTATGGATGCATGAAATGCAGCAGAATGAACCTCGGGATGGTTATGTACACCTGCAAAGTTGGCAGATCCTGTGTTGACAATAGCAACGCTGTCAGGATGAGAGACAGGAGAAGTGTGGACATGCTAGAGCAAGGTCATAAGATGTTGATATCGTTCCTTTCTAAATCCATGAGCAACAACATCAGAGGGACTAGGATTGAGAATGCTAGAACTTGGACTAGAACTCTCATAACACAAGTTGCAAATCTCTTTACATTTTGTAAACTTGAAATATGAAAGAAAACCATGCAGCCTATAGCATTTATTAATAGTGTACCCAGGTTTTCTACGGTATTTTCATGCCACATTAAGAGATGGACCAAAAGTTTTCTTTGACTCAAATGGAACCCTCTGATTGAAAACTCTATGGTTGTTGATAGGACCAGTTGCAACAATAAAAGAGGCAGAATCATTTGAAAAGCTGGAATGGGAGCAAAAGTCCTTTATGTTTTTTCATCATTTTGAAGCATAGAGTATGCTTTGCTCAATGAAGGAAAAGATGGAATCATCAGAATATTACTTTTACATGTGGAGTACGATTCATTTAAACCACCAAGGAACTGATATATCTTCTGCTCCTCAGTGAACTTAGGTAATGCTCCACTAGAACATATTGGTCCAACATAAGCAGTGTTAAGTTCACCCTAGAGACCTCTCAACTTAGTGAAGTAGGTTGCAATATCTAAGGATCCTTGAGAAGCCGCACTAATTTCTCTTTGGATCTGGATATACTTAAAATCATTTGAAGTACCAAACCTTTCATTAATATCACTATATCAATCCAGATGTCCTTAGCAGTATCAAAGCACATTACACTATTTACTATATCCCTAGACAATGAATTAATTATCCATGCAATGACTATGACATTGCATCATTCCCAAAATTGATAGTAAGGTGAATCAACTTGTGATTTGGATATCCTACCAGTAATGAGACCTAGCTTATTTTTGGCAGGAAGTGCAGTCAACATATTTTTACGCCAATTAACAAAACTAGTTCCATCAAACATGGGAGACACTAAATGAGTACCCGGACTATCCGAAGGATGTACATAAAAGGGATGAGAATTAGGGATAGTGAAATCATCAAACCCCCCATTATAGAAGATGAACTCACTTCAGGACTACCCATAATGAAACCCTAGATATGCAAAGTGTTCAGACAAACCCTAGGTAGGACAAGTTCGAGCAATATTTGACGGGAATGATGTGATAGAAAGAGTTATTGTCCTCCTTTGGGACCTAAAGGAGTAAAGGCCTTGAAATTTATCGAGAAAAACAACAACGAGGTTCAACCAACCACCAATCGAGCAAAACACCACCACTATCTCAAATTGACCCAAACACGCCAGAAAACCACCGCAGGAGACTGTAAAGTGTCCACTGTAACCCAAGAATCTGCGGATACCCCAGAATCTTTGAGAAATCGCCGGACTGGTAACCAGATGCACCTGCCTCGGATCCTGCACATCAAGTGCAGAAGTGTAGCGTGAGTACATAAACAACAATTTTGATGAAAGTATCTAGTCTAACCTCGAAGAAGTAGAGATGAGGGGTCGACTTCGGCACTCACTATGGGCCAACAATATAATAATAAAAAGTTCTAATTAAACATGAATTATCCAATGATAATAGAACTCAAATCAGGAAATAAGTAAACAATCTTTTCATTGAAGTAAGAACCAAGTCATTTCTTTATCTAAACCTTTCACCTTTAAAGTTCGTGAAACAATACCAAATATATAAGGGGATTCCAATATATTTACGCACGAGCTATGTCGAGGACGTACTACCCGATCCAAATATACATATAAATATATTGTGCAATACCGAGGGTCGAACAACCCGAACCATAAAATATATTAGTAAATCTTGCCGAGGCGAAAGGCCCGCTCCCATGAGAGTAGTGGGAATTTACCCCGCTCGCGGAAATATACTTGCGAAGCGGTTGAACGGAGATTTTTCTCATATTATCATAATGTTTCTCAATTTCCATTTAAAAATAAGAAATTCAACTTAGAACTTTAAAATATTGAAATCCTCAATCTCCTCCTTAATCCAACTATTAGTAAGCATAAACAAGCAATGGTATCAATAAATCACGGTGTAAGCCTAAATCTACCCGGATATAAGCATGAATAGTAGCTACGCACGGACTCTCGTCACGTCGTGCGTGCGTAGCCCCCTCAAATAGGAACACATATTGATTAAGTTCATCTATGAGGTTAATTCCCTATTACAAGATTAAAAAAGAGGCTTACCTCGTCTCAAACCCTACTTCCCCGTCCAAGAATGTGCTCACACCCTCAATTCAGTGCCGAATCAACCCAAAACTAATCAAATAGTATATAAACTAATCAATACATGCTCAAAAGTTCGTATTCCAACTATTAAAGAGGTTACCCAACCTTGAATGTAATTCTTAAAATTCACCGCCAGACCCACGTGCCTGGATTCCGAATTTTTTTGAAGAAAGTTGTTACCCATAACCCCATGAACACAAATATGTGATTTTTACTAGATTCCACAATGCATTTCATGATTAAATCCCTTTTTTTTAAAATCAAAATCTAGTTTTTTTTCTAAACTCATGATTTTCCACTAATTTACATGTTATAATCTACCCATAAACTATGTATTTAACACACATTGTACAGAAATTACTTACCTCAAAGTGCTAGGTGAAATCCTCTCTCTAAGAGCTCCAAAAATCTCCCAACAATGGAAATAAATGATCCAAAATGACTAAGTCCCATTTTAAAAGAGACCTCACTGCCTCCAGCGATCTCGCACCTGTGGTCGAAAGGCAGCACCTGCATTGCCGCTTATGCGGACAAAAGTCCGCTACTACAAAAATACCCAGACAGGCTAGCTTCGCTTCTGCCGATGGGTCCCGCTTCTGTGGAGGTTGGGGCGCACCTGCAGATCCTGGGCTGCCCTTCTTTGGCCGTCTCTACGAGGCCTGGCTCGCTTCTGCGAGATCACACCTGCGGCTGGCCAAGCGCAGGTGCGATTATGAGAGTAGCTGGGAGTTTCAGCTATTGCTCCCAATTCCCAACTTGGTCTGAGCCTCGTCCGAATGACACTTGGAGCCCCCGAAGCACCGCCCGAAATACCAACAAGTTTGGAATCATAAAACGGACTCGCTCGAACTCTCAGAACGCCCGAACCAACATTAAAATGAGGAATCACACCCCAAAACCAGTTGAATCAAACTTACAAACTTCAAGTTCTTCAATTTACTCCCAATGCGCCGAAACGTACTTAAACTACTCGAAATGACACCAAATTTTGCATGCAAGTCTTAAATGACATCACAGAACTATTCCCTATCTTGGAATTCTGTTTGGACCTCGATATCACAAAAACCCTCTCCAAACCAAATTTAAAGAACTTTTAAAACCTTTAAAGGACCAACTTTCACTATTAGGCGTCGAAACGCTCCCGGGTCATCCGAAACCCGATCCGAGCATACGCCCAAGTCCGAAATATTTATACGACCCCATTGGAACAGTCAAATCCTGATTCCGAGTTACCCAAAATGTTGACCTAAGTCAAACTTAGCCTTTTAAGGCCAACTTAAGGAACCAAATGTTTTGATTTCAAACCGAACCTTTCAAAATTCTCAAACTACCATCCCCGCAAGTCATAAAATAGTAAAATTACATACGGGGAGTCTTATTTAGGGGAACGGGGCACTAGAAAACAAAACGACTGGTCGGGTCATTACATTCTCCACCTCTTAAACAAACTTTCATCCTCGAACAGGTCTAGAATCATACTTGGAATGATGAATAAGTGTGGGTATCGGCTCCGCATATCCTCCTCGGACTCCCAAGTCGCCTCCTCGACTGGTTGGCCTCTCCACTGAACCTTTACCGTGGAAATCCTCTTGGATCTCAATTGGCGATCCTGCCTATCAACAATGGCAATTGGCTCCTATTCATAACCCAGACTCTCATCTAGCTGAATCGTGCTGAAGTCTAACACATGTGACAAGTCGGGATGATACCTCTGAAGCATAGATACGTGGAGACTGGATGAACTCCCGATAGACTGGGAGGCATAGCAAGCTCATAAGCAACCTCCCCAACTCGCCTCAACACCTCAAATGGGCCTATAAACCTTGGGCTCAACTTTCCCTTCTTCCCAAACCTCATGATTCCCTTCATCGGCGATACTTTCAAGAGAACCTTCTCGCCCACCATAATTGATAAGTCACGCGCCTTCTGATCCGCGCAACTTTTTTGTCAGGACTGTGCTGCGCGAAGTCACTCCTGAATCAACTTTACCATTTCCAAGGCATCCTTCACCAAATTAGTACCATACAACCTAGCCTCATCGGGATCAAACCACCCAATAGGAGAACGACATCGTCGACCATATAAAGCCTCAAATGGGACCATCTCGATGTTGGACTGGTAACTGTTATTGTAAGCAAACTTGGCCAAAGGCAAGAACCGATCCCACTGTCCTCCAAAGTCAATCACACATGCCCTGAGCATGTCCTTCAATATCTGAATTGTCCGCTCCGACTGCCCGTCGGTCTATCGGTGAAATGTGGTGCTGAGCTCTACACGGGTCCCCAACTCACTCTGTACGGCTCTCCAGAAGTGCAAAGTAAAATGAGGACCTCTGTCTGATATGATGGAGACAAGCACACCATGTAGTCGAACTATCTCCTAAATATAAATCTGGGCCAATCTCTTCGAAGTATACGTTGTCATCATATGAATGAAGTGTGACAACTTAATCAATCTATCTATAATGACCCAAAATGCATCAAACTTCTGCAAATTCCACGGCAACCTAACTATGAAGTCCATAGTAATGCGCTCCCGCTTCCACTCAGGTATAGTTATTTGCTGGAGTAGGCAACCTGGCCTCTGGTGCTCATACTTAACCTGCTGGAAATTTAGGCATCTAGCTACATACTCAAATATGTCTTTCTCAATCCTCCGCCACCAATAATGCTGCCTCAGGTCACGATACATCTTCGTAGCACCTGGATGAATGGAATATCGAGAACTGTGCGCCTCCTATAGAATCCTCTCCCTCAAACCATCGATATTAGGAACACATAGACGACCCTGAAGTTGTAGAACACCATCCTCACCAATAAAAACCTCTTTGGCACTACCCTATAGTACTGTCTCTCTGTGAACCAACAGGTGCAGATCATCAAACTGGCAAGCCTTGATCTGCTCCAATAGTGAAGACTGGGCAACGACGCAAGCAAGAACTCGGTTGGGCTATGAAAATCCAACCTCACAAGTCTGTTAGCCAAGGACTAAATGTCCAAATCAAGTGGCCTCTCCAATGCTGAAATAAATGCTAAGCTACCCATACTCTCTGCCTTTCTGCTCAAGGCATCCGCGACCACATTCGCATTTCCCGGATGATAAATAATGGTGATGTCGTAGTCCTTCAGTAACTCAAGCCACCTACGTTGCCTCAAATTGAGATCCCTTTGCTTGAACAAATGCTGCAAGCTGCGATGATCAGTGTAAACCTCATATGACACCCGAAAAAGATAATGTCTCCAGATCTTAAGAGCATGAACAATCGCGGCCAACTCCGAATCGTGCACATGATAATTCTTCTCATGGGGCTTCAGCTAACGTGAAGCATATGTAATAACTCGCCCCTCCTGTATCAATACACAACCCAAGCCAAAGCGTGAAGCATCGCAATACACAATATACATCCCCGAACAGGAAATCAACACAGGGACTGGTGTTGTGGTCAAAGCTGTATTGAGCTTCTAGAAGCTCGCCTCACAATCCTCCGACCAACGAAACTGAGAACCCTTATGGGTCAATATAGTCTAAGGTGATACAATAGATGAGAAGCCCTCCAAGAACCGGCGATAATAACTTGTTAACCACAAGAAGCTCCTGATCTCAATCGTCAAAGTAGGACGAGACCAACTCTGAACTACCTCAATCTTCTTGAGATCCACCTTAATACCCTCGCCTAACACAACATGCCCCAAGAATGCCACAGAATCTAGGCAAAACTCATACTTGGAGAACTTAGCATATAGATTCTGTTCCCGCAAAGTATGAAGCACCACTCTTAAATGCTGCTCGTGCTCCTCCATGCTGCGTGAGTAAATTAAAATGTCATCAATGAAGGCAATGACAAGCAAATCAATATAAGGCCTGAACACCATATTCATCATGTCCATAAACGTTGTTGGGGTGTTAGTCAAGCCGAAGGACATCACCAAAAACTCATAATGTCCATATCTGGTACGGAAAGTAGTCTTCAGAACATCTGAGTCCCGAATCTTCAACTCATGGTACCCCGATCTCAAGTCGATCTTAGAGAACACCCTAGCACCCTGCAACTGGTCAAACAAATCATCAATATGCGATAACGGGTACTTGTTTTTAATTGTGACTTTGTTCAACTAGCGGTAATCAATGCATATCCGAATAGTCCCATCTTTCTTCTTCACAAATAGCACTGGTGCACCCCAAGGTGATACACTTGTCCTGACGAACCCCTTTGCTAGCAACTCCTCAAGCTTCTCCTTTGGAGCCATACGGTATGGTGGGATAGATATAGGCTGAGTACCTGGAGCCAAATCAATATAAAAATCGATATCACGATCCGATGGCATATTTGGAAGATCAGAAGGAAACACGTCGGAGAACTCCCAGGCTACTGGTACTGAATCAATTGCCGGAGACTCTGCAGTAGTAACCCGGACATAGGAGAAATATGCCAAGCAACCCTTCTCGACCATATGTTGAGCCTTCATAAAAGAGATAATCTGACTAGATGTACTAACAAACGAACCCTTCCACTCCAATCTAGGCAACTCTGGCATCACTAAGGTAACAGTCTTGTCATGGCAATCAAGGATGGCGTGATATGGGGATAGCTAGTCCATGCCCAGGATGACCTCAAAGTTGGTCATATCAAGCAACATAAGGTAGGCTCTAGTCTTGTAACCACATAATATGACCACACAGGACCGATAAATCTGATCCACCACCACAGAATCCCCCACAAGAGTGGACACATAAACAGGAGTACCCAGGGACTCACGAGGAATATCCAAAAAGTGAGAAAACATAGAGACGAATAGGTAGATCCTTGATCAAATGATACTGAAGCATCCCTACGGCAGACATAAATAATACCTATGATCATGGCATCTAAGGCCACTACATCTAGTCTGGACGAAAAAGCATAAAATCTGGCTAGAGCACCACCTAGATGGCCCCCGCCTGCCTGACCTCCACCTCTAGGATAGCCCATATCCACCTGTCCTCCGCCTCTGGGCAGCCAGACGGCTAATGCGGCTACTGGAGCTGTAATCATGAGCTACTGACCCTGCTACACTGCCTCGCCCCAAAGTTTGGGGAAATGTCTTTTCATGTGACTAGGATCCCCGTACTCATAACAACCCCTCGGAGCGGCGGACTGTTGCCTTGAAGTCTGACCCTAGTGGCCTGAATACCCACCAGAAGAACCCTAAAGAGCAGTGGGCGATATGAACTCTATGGCATGGCACTGAAATAGACACTAGAAGAACCCTGATGACCGGAGTATCCACTGGAAGAACCCTAAATAGTTGGCGGGCGATAAGAACTCTCCGGCATAACACTGAAATAGGGCCACACTAGAACACCCCGAAGAGGTGGTGGTGCTGAATATGGGAGCCTGTTGGGCTGACCCCTCCCAAAATGACATCTACCCTCAGTAAGGGAACCTCTAAACTCACCCGAAAAATAGGACCTCTTGTCCCGCTGCATCTGCTCTCTACCCCTCTGATGGTAACCCTCAATCTTGCAAGCAATCTCCACTACTAACTGATAGGGAGTCCCCATCTCAACCTCTGGAGCCATGCTAGCCTGAATACAAGAGTGCAACCCCGCAACAAACCTCTGCACCCTCTCTATGTCGGTAGGAAGTATCATTAGTGCATGGCAAGACAACTCAGAGAATCTCGCCTCATAGTCAGTCACTGACATCTGACCCTGCTCGAGTTGCTCAAACTGACACCGCAACTCTTACCTCTGGGAGGGTGGAATATACATGTCCAGGAATAGGCGTGCGAACTGGTCCCAAGTCATGAGAGGAGAATCTGCTGGTCTGCCAATACCTTCCACCACTTACGTGCTCTGCCCTCCAACTGAAAGGTAGTGAAATCCACCCCGTGAGACTCCAATATGCTCATGTTGTGCAGTCTGTCCCTACACCTATCAATAAAGTCTTGGGTATCCTCATGTCGCTCACCCCTAAAGACCGAAGGGTGAAGCCTAGTCTATCTATCCAGTAGCTTATGCGGCTCGCCGGTCGCAACAGGTTTGGGCTCAGGTACAGCTGCAGCAACTGGCTGGGCTCCGACCATGGGTAGTGCGCCCGGGGTATGATATACGGCAACTGTATGCCTAGGAGCCTAAGAAGTAGGGGTCAGTGCTCCCCCTCCCGCTTGAGATGTGGCTGGGTCTGCTAAATAACCATCCTGGGTTATAGAATCCATGAACCGCAGTATGCGGCCCACGACCTCCTGAAAGCCTGGTGCTGTCATGAAATCGACCGGAGCTGGCTCTGCTGCGGGCACCTCGCCCTGCTCCTCTACAATGGGATCCTCCACTGGGTCTGCTGGTGGTACAATTGGGGCAACTCTGGGACATCATCGTCCCCTTCCTCGAGCCGGTGTCTTCCCCCGACCTCTGCCTCGGCCTCTCGCAACAGGGGGTGCAGTTCCTTCCGGGCCCGGAACGTCTTTTGCGCACGTCCTCACCATCTGTGAGAAAATAAGAGAAAGAACTTAGTATACCATCAACTGCACGATAAGAGATGAATAAATAGTGGTTTCTTAACATCCTATAGCCTCTCGAAGATAAGTACGAACGTCTCCGTACCGATCCGCAAGACTCTATTAGGTCTGCCCGTAATTCGTGAGACCTACGTGAACCTAGTGCTCTGATACCATGTTGTCACGACCCAATTCCATTTTAGGTCGTGATGGCGCCCGACACCATTGCAAGGCAAGCCAACATTGAGAAATCTAGCGATTTACCATTTTCAATAAGTTCTTCCAAGTAAATAACTTTCTTTAATTTAATAGATTTAGTAAGGAACATATTTAAATTGACAAAACGAAAGCAGCTAAATGTATATAACAATAGGAATACAACAAAATATTATGAGTCTAATAGTGTGTGTGCCAAGACCTGGTGTCACAAGTATGTGGGCTACTCGTTGAGTATACAAAATATCTCTACTCTACTGTGTGAAATAGAATAAACAGAAATATAAATCAAAAGAGAGACTCCGGCTGATGCTGAACGACTCAGAAGGGCAGCTCATCGTGTAGTCTCGAACTAGAACTCAAGTGTGCCCGTTGGACTGGTAACCAAATGCACCAGCCTCAAATCATGCACATCAAGTGTAAAATTATAGCGTGAGTACATAAACAACATGTACCCAGTAAGTATCTAGTCTAACCTCGAAGAAGTAGAGATGAGGGGTCGACTTCGACACTCACTATGGGCCAACAATATAATAATAAAAAGTTCTAATTAAACATGAATTATCCAATGATAATAGAACTCAAATCAGGAAATAAGTAAACAATCTTTTCATTGAAGTAAGAACCAAGTCATTTCTTTCATCTAAACCTTTCACCTTTCAAGTTCGTGAAACAATACCAAATATATAAGGGGATTCCAATATCTTTACGCACGAGCTATGCCGAGGACGTACAACCCGATCCAAATATACATATAAATATATTGTGCACTACCGAGGGTCGAACAACCCGAACCATAAAATATATTAGTAAATCTTGCCGAGGCGAAAGGCCCGCTCCCATGAGAGTAGTGGGAATTTATGTAACGACCCGGTCTGTCGTTACGTAAAACCTGCATTATAATTGATGTTATTGACTTATCATAGACTGATTATTCTATTATTGATGTGTTAGAGTTGATAAGCTTGAAATCGGAATGGTTAAATGAGAATTCAGTCACTTAGTCTTTAAAAATAGCCTTAAAATGGGAAAGTCAACTGAGAGTTGACTTATTGGTAAACGACCTTGAAATGCG
>MDKH01114629.1:0-12681 GCA_005239495.1 Nicotiana undulata
CATACCTGGACCGATTCTCCTTATAATTCCTCTAACACACGTCAATTGCGACAACACGTAACGACGGGCCGTAGAAAATAATCCGTATGATATTCTTGAGAAAAATTATACCGGGATCCCTTAATATTGCAAATCCTGATATTATTATGTCGTATACCTTCGCATGAATTCCTTGCTGGAACAGTAACGTTTCATTCCTATTTTTATGAATCGTTGAAGATGCTGATAAAATATCATGTTTTGAAGGGAATTTTGAATGATAAGGAATTACTTTGGTTGAAATCTTCATTATCAATTCATGTGAATTCTTTCCATCAAAGAATCCGTTACTTTACAGATACATAAGCATAACCTTTAATGTCTTAGGTTGGTGTCTTTACCAAAGAGATTGGGCCCCACATTTTGATGACTTATCAAAATAGTTCTCTAAGTGTAATACCTCATTTTATGAACCTAATAGTCATGTTTAGATAAGGTCCTTGGCTGCCACGTTTTTGTGGTCCAAGCCTTCTCCAAAATCACCCTTAATTAACCACTAATCCCATGGTTAATTTGATAATCTCCCACTATCCAATAATTAACCAATTACTCACATAAGTAAGAATTATCTAACTTGCTTAAAATACTACTCTCTTTTAACATACCTTGTACACCTTACTAGAATGGTCACGTAGCACCTTGTATGGCACCCGTCCATAAATATGTTAGCTCGGACCGTATTTTATTCCAAAATATTAAACTTCGAAAAAATTCATTTTCTTCGATATGCTTAGCCTCTCACCTTCACGAATTTACTCATTTCTTGTTTGAAATAGCATAAAATGCTTATATTCTTAAAATAATCTCATTCCCAAACTTACGTTGATTAACTTACGACGAAACTTTAACGTACGAAAATATGGGATGTAATATCTCATTTTTCGAGCTTTCATCAATTTACTTATGGCGTACTTTCACGTACCAAAACCTGGGGTGTAGCATTTTCCCTACCCATTATATACACTAGCAATAAAAAGAAGAAAAAATTAATCTAATATCATCACAAACATATGAAAATAAAACTACAAAGGAAGGAAAAACTAAGAAGGAAGAGAGAAATCGTGGACTTACTTGAGATTCTTGAGACGATGGAGGTGGGAGCGTTGTTAATGGAGAGAGGACGAAGAAGGATAGATTTTTGTTGTTAGAGGGGGAAGATGGGGGAAGGGGAGTCGTTTGGTTTGAGAATTTGAGGAGGAGAGGGAGAGTTAGAGTAGAAGAGGGGGAAGAAGAATGGGGAAAGTGGGGAGGGAATTAGGGGGTTGTGCGTGTTAATGGGGGGGGGGTAGGTTTTAGGGGGGGTATAAAAAGAAAAAGAAAAAAACGTACCTGACGGCGTCCCTCGTCCGCGCCCAGCTCCACGGTCGCGGACGTTGGGAAGAAACAGTTATCAAGTCCGCGCCCAGTCCGCGGTCGCGGATCTGAGGTAGAAGATCTACCAACGTTCGCACCCTAGTTCGCGGTCGCGGATCGCTGTTCGGGTTAGCTTTTGACCCTGACTTCTCCCGATGTGCCCAAATCTTTCCCTGCACACTAATAATTTGGTTAGTATCGTTCACATCAAATACAAAAACAAAAGAAAAACAAAAGAAGATCATGGGTTGCCTCCCAAGAAGCTCCTGATTTAACGACGCGACACGGCGCATGCTCTGATCATCACTCCTCATTCGCGTACTGGGGCTCTTCCAAAATTATTACCACTTTATCCCCTTTTTCTTCGGCCATTCCAAGGTAATGTTTAAACCTTTTCCCATTCACCGTGAACTTATTTGTCCCATCTTCTAATTCAATTTCCACAACTCCATTTAAGAACATTTGCACCACTCTGAAGGGTCCTGACCATCGGGACTTCAGCTTACCCGGAAACAATCTCAATCTTGAGTTGTATAACAACACTAGATCTCGGAGTTTGAAGTTGCGATCCAAGATGTGCTTATCATGCATTAGTTTCATCCTTTCGTTGTATAGTCTAGAACTCTCGAATGCCTGGAACCTGAATTCCTCAAGCTCATGTAACTCAGTGACTCTGTTGGTGCATGCAGTCTCCATATCCAAATTTAACATCCGCAATGCCCAAAGTGATTTATGTTTGAGCTCTACCGAAAGGTGACATGCCTTTCCAAACACTAACTTGTATGGTGACATACGAATTGGAGTTTTGAATGTTGTGCGGTATGCCCACAATGCATCATCCAACTTATTCGCCCAATCGGTCCTTGTTGTGTTCACTGCTTTTGCCAGGACACTTTTAATTTACCTAATGGACACTTCAACTTGCCCGCTTGTTTGTGGGTGGTACAATGAGGCTACTTTGTGGCGAACTCCATACTTTTCCAACAGGCGCGCGAATGCTCTATTGCTACCATCACTAATTATAGCTCTCGGGATGCCAAAATGTGTGAAGATATTTTTCTTTAGGAAACTTGTCACCCCTTTTGCATCATTGGTTGGGAGAACCACCACTTCGACCCACTTGGAGACATAGTCAACCGCTACAAATATATATTTTTTACCATATAACCTGACGAACGGCCCCATAAAGTCGATCCCCCCACATGTCAAAAACCTCCACCTCTTGAATTATGGTTATCGGCATCTCATGACGGCGAGATATGTTGCCTGTCCTTTGGCATTCATCACAACTTTTGACCCAAGAATGAGCATCCTTGAACAGGGTAGTCCAATACAATCCCGATTCCAACAATTTTGCTTCTGTTTGGATTCCTCCAAAGTGTCCACCATATGGGGAAACATGGCAAGCCTGCAAAACAGAAGGTTGATCTTTCTCGGGGATACACCTCCGGATCATGTTATCAATACATATCTTAAAAAGTAGAGGTTCATCCCAATAATAAGATCGACAATCATGGAAGAACATTTTCTTTTGAATTGAGGAGAGATCATAAGGTACAATACCGCTTGCTAAGTAATTAGCAATATCAGCATACCATGGCGCCTCCTCCATTGTCACAATAAGTAACTGTTCATCCAGGAATGTCTTTGTGATATCTTCAACCTCCATTCTCTTTTCTGCTCCTTCCAACCTTGAGAGGTGGTTTGCCACTTGATTATCCGTCCCTTTTCTGTCACGAATTTCTAGATCGAATTCTTGTAGCAAAAGAACCCAGCGAATCAAGGGTGGCTTTGACTCTTTCTTTGATATCAAGTACCTAATTGCTGCATGGTCAGTATAAACAATAACTTTTGAGCCAATTAAGTACGACCTAAATTTGTCGAAGTCAAACACTACAATGAGCATTTCCTTTTCTGTGACAGTGTAATTAAGTTGTGCACCACTAAGTGTCCTGCTTGCATAGTAGATTGGGCGTATCATTTTATCCTTGCGTTGCCCCAAGACTGCTCCTATAACATAGTCACTGGCGTCGCACATGAGCTAGAACGATTGCTCCCAATTAGGTGCAACAATGATGGGTGCAGTCACCAATCTCTTCTTCAGCTCCTCAAAGGCTAACCTGCAATCATCAGAAAACACAAATGGCTGGTCAAGCAGCTTACATAAGGGGTTAGCAATCTTGGAAAAATCCTTAATGAACCACCTATAGAACCCGGCATGGCCAATGAAACTTCTCATTGCCTTTATCGAAGTGGGTGACAGAAGCTTCTTAATCACATCAACCTTGGCATGGTCGACTTCAATTCCCTTATGGGACACTCGATGCCCCAACATTATTCCTTCTTGTACCATAAAATGTCACTTCTCCCAGTTCAGCACCAGATTTGTCTCCACACATCTTTTGAGCACTCTTCTTAGGTTGTGAAGACAATCTTCGAATGAATCCCCCACCACAAAGAAATCATCCGTAAACACCTCCATAATGTCCTCAACCATGTCAGTGAAAATGGATAACATGCACCGTTAGAATGTAGTTGGTGCATTGCAAAGTCCAAATGGCATTCTCCGAAAGTCAAAGATGCCATTCAGACAAGTGAATGACATTTTCTCTCTATCTTCTAGGGCTATTGAGATCTGGTTATACCCCGAGTATTCGTCCAAGAAACAGAAGTGGGATCCCCCAGCTAACATGTCCAATATATGGTCAATGAAAGGCAAAAGGAAATGGTCCTTTCGGGTGGCTGTGTTTAGTTTCCGATAGTCCATGCAAATCCTCCACCCTATGACTGTACAAGTTGAGATCAACTCGTTCTTCTCATTCTGTATGACTGTCATTCCTTCCTTTTTCGGCACACATTGGACAGGACTAACCCAATTGCTGTCAGAGATGGGGAAGATGATACTCTCATCCAGCCACTTGATCACTTCCTTCTTTACTACTTCTTTCATATTCGGGTTCAGTCGTCGTTGCTATTCTCTGGAAGGTTTGTGCCCCTCTTCCAGAAGAATCTTGTGCATGCAAAAGGCTGATCTAATACCTTTTATGTCTGCCATGGTCCAACCAATGGCAGTCTTACATTCTTGCAATACTTGTAATAATTGCTCTACCTGCACAGCTAGCAAACCAGATGATATAATAAAAGGCAAAGCAGAATTGGGACCCAAAAAAGCATACCTGAGGTGGGCTGGGAGCGGTTTCAAGTCCAGTTGTGGTGGCTTTTCTATTGATGGTTTTGCAGGTGGTGTTGCTCTCTGTTCTAAGCGTATGGGCTCGGACTGAGGTTCCATTTTCCAGAATCCTTGACCCTCGAGGGCCATGACCCACTTTGCCAACCCTTCACCGTCCATCTCTTCCAAATTCGTCAAGCAAGCTACCGATGGATCCTTGACATTAAGGATCTCATCCCCTTCTTGAAGTATCACATCCACGGCCTCCACTAGTGAGCAGTTTGCAAATCCAATGGGTCTCTTCATGGATTGTTGAACGTTGAATATTATTTCTTTATTGTTCAACCTCATTTTTAGTTCTTCGGTCTCACAATCAATCAATGCACTCCCAGTGGCTAAGAATGGCCTTCATAGAATGATAGGTATCTCCCCATCTACCTGACAATCAAGAATAACAAAGACTGCAGGGAATACAAATTTCCCCACTTGCACTAGTACATCATCAAGAATTCCTGTCGGTCTTTTAACCGTGCGATCAGCCAGTTGCAGCAACATCGAGGTCGGCCTAGTTATGCCAATGCCAAGTTTTATATAGATTGCCAAAGGCATCAAGTTTATGTTGGATCCCAAGTCACACAATGCTTTAGCAAAAGTATAACTCCCAATAGTACATGGGGAACGTGAAGTTACCTGAATCATACACCTTTTGGGCCATAGGTCTTGTCACTACCGCGCTGCAGGTCTGTGTCAGAGTTACAGTGGCCATGTCCTGGAAGTCAAACTTCCGCGACATCAGGTCCTTCATCATGTTTGCATACCCTGGCATTTCCCTCAAAGCACCCATCAGTGGAATATTCAATTGAAACTGGCGGAGCATTTTCATGAATTTCCTGTATTGATCATCTTTCTTTTGTTTTTCCAATCTCTGAGGGAATGGTGCAGGAGTCAATCTCTGTCAACTGCTTGAGGTCTTTTCTTTGTTGGAAGCTTTTGGCACAAAAGGAGCCACCTGTTCTGAGACTTGTTCACCTTATTTTGCCTTACCATTGCCAACATGTGTGTCACGACCCAAACTGACGGGCCGTGACGAGCAACCGGTACCTTACCCAACCGAGTACCAGCGTAGCGTATCTTTCTTATTACATTATTACATACACATGACATACGGGCCTAATAGGCCAACACAATCGTTTATAAACTCAAAACATAGGCCGACAAGGCCGTACCATCCTTTATGTATACGACATATGTCTACAAGCCTCTAAGAGTACATAAATGTCATAAAGGTCGGGACAGAGTCCCGCCTTACCAAACAATATGTGTCTAAATCATACTAACCAAACGAGCAACTCCGAAGCAAATGGAGCGCACCAACATCTTCCGCTGAGCTGATAGCCTACTTGGAGGGCTCTCGACCTGTCTATCAGGACCTGCGGGCATGAAACGCAGCGTCCCCAGGCAAAAGGGACGTCAGTACGAATAATGTACTGAGTATGTAAGGCACATAAATAAATACATAAGAGACATGGAAGAGATATAGAGTAATTGACTCAACCTGTATGTCTGGATAACTCTGTAAATAATAAATCACTTTTAGTATCATGCATATGCGTATGAATGTCATGTCGTGCATAGGTATATGTTTCATAACATCATCAGCCTCTGAGGGCATCCCATCATATCATATCGGCCACTGTGGGCAAAATCATCATCGTATACCAGCTGATCAGGTGGTGGTGCGTATATAACGCCATAACCTTTCCCATATCCCATATACATATATATACATACATATATACGCGTATATAACGCCGTTTGAATATACATACATATATACGCGTATATAACGCCGTTTGAATCATATTTCAGCCACTGTGGGCAACATCATCATCATATACCAGCTGATAAGGTGGTGGTGCGTATATAATGTCATAACCTTTCCCATATCCCATATACATATATATACATACATATATACGCGTATATAATGCCGTTTGAATATACATACATATATACGCGTATATAACGCCGTTTGAATCATATTTCAGCCACTGTGGGCAACATCATCATCATATACCAGCTGATCAGGTGGTGGTGCGTATATAACGCCATAACCTTTCCCATATCCCATATACATATATATACATACATATATACGCGTATATAACGCCATCTGGTCATGGGTCAACATGCATGTATAAATGCATGAAATGCATATGAAATATGTCAATAAAATCTCTCGGTACGTCATAAGGCCATTATGCCTCTGATTAATATCATGAGATAAACTTTACCAACTTACATATTTCTGAGACCCATGAACATATGATAGAGTAATTTGACACGTGGAAGGATAAGAATATACATATATGTAGAATTTCTACGAATAGAGTATTTTATGGAAGTTGTGCATTTTCTCGTTTCGTTCATGTCGTATAGATCATGCCAAAAGAAAGAAGGGATAGCCTTAACATACCTGGAGTAGGGAAAATCCGTATGATATTCTTGAGAAAGATTGTACCAGGATTTCATTTTGAATTAGCATAATATGTTGGATCTTGTAGCATTTCTCTCATATCAATAGGTTTACGTTCTTCTGGTTCATATATGTTAGATGTTCCAACTGCTACATGTGAAATTTCCTCTATCTCATTGTGTAGTCTTTTCTCCATAATAAGCATTTCGTTCTCCAAACAATTCTCGACTTCAAGAATCAAGGTTGTCGTCGTATTTGGGTAGCTGCTAGCTTTGAAATCTCCCCACATTCCAATTTGATGGATTGGATCACATATGCCCATCCTTTTAGAGGCATTGAATCGAGTGTATGTTGAATTCATTGTCTTTGGACTTTTTGAAAAGAAAGCTATATGATCACCTTTTTTGATCATTTAAAGGCCAAGCTTCCAATATATTTAAGTGTAATGTGTATGACACTTAAATGGACACCTATCATCCCAAGACATGATTCATTTAGTGTATTTCAATGGTCTTCCACGTTTTGGGTTTAGCCATTATCTAAAGTTTTTAATTAATGCCCACTAATCCTTAATTAACTAGTTAATCTTCCTCTAATCAATAATTAATCAATTACTCACATAATTAAGAATTATATCAAATTACTTAAAATACTACTCTCCTTTAACATACCTTGTACACCTTACTAGCATGGTCATGTAGTACCTTGTATGGCACTAGTCCATAAATACCGAGTATTTTAGCTCGGGTCATATTTTACCCCAAAATGCAAAACTTTGACGAAAATTTATTTTCTTTGACTTGCTTCCCCTTTCACCTTCACGAATTTACTTATCACTTGTTTGAAATAGCATAATCCTTATAATCTCCAAATAATCTTTTCCTTGGACTGAACTCAATTACCTTACGACAAATTCAGCGTACAATACTACAGGGTGCAACACCGTCGTAATTTAATACTGGAAAACGTAACATCATCGTGATGTAGTACTGCGGGACGTAATATCGACGTAATATTGCGGGGCGTAACATCATCCCCCCCTTTGGAACATTCGTCCTCGAATGTTGTCTGATACTCTTATCATTTTCATAACTTCTAGTTCTTGTGAATATCTCAATATTATCCTTTCAATTTAGGCAACTGTTCTTTGAATAAATCCAAAGGCTAGGGCATTCCCCCCTTTAGGCCTCTTTCTCACACCAGGGTCCGGGGCCGGAATTCATCCAATCTCGTAACTCTTGCTATCTTCTGTCATGCAACATGTACGACTTTTTCCTTGTATGTGCGCCTAAGCGACCATTCTCTCCTTTCTCCTCCAGTTTTTAGCCAAGTTCTAGGCCTCACTTTGTAAGCATATACAGAGCTTAATAAGATATCCTTATTGGTATCTATATTGAAGTTCTTCGCTTGATACTTTGTTGAACTTACAAATAATGTTATATCTTATTTCATAGACCTGGTTATTCATCCGTATGACTTTAGTACATCTAGGTAGGCCCTACTATACCATAACTCTCACCTTGGTTTTATTATGATCGAGGTCCGCTACCCAATTCTAGGTTACTCTCCCGCTTCTCATCATAGATGTATAAATCCAAGTCCTTTAATGCTTTCTTATTATTGTTTATCTAAGGGATTTAATCTTAATCTCCTCTTATACGTTGGAAATTTATCCATCTTTTGTCGATTCACCTTAACGTTGATCCATAATCTACCACTGATAATTTAACCTCTTATGTAACACTACTGCTAGGGCTCACGTCTCATCGGGGAACATCTGAAATAATTAGACTGGTCCGCCTGGGGCGATACCATGCTTCCATAACCGCATCTCAGAGCATCCCAATGTGGTTCAACACGTGGGTATTTTAATTTTGTCCAATTCATGAAATCCATTTCTTTTCTTTGTCAGACCATTACTCAATCGAAGGCCCAAAGGTTATCATTTATCTATCACAATTATGCCCTCATTGTACTATCAAGGCAGTATTCCATCTCTTCTAAATGTTGCTAGTCTTAGACTCTTTTGAGTTCATTCAGGTTATAGTGAGCTTTGTATATCTTAGAGAAACCGTCTGCTCTTCTTGTTTTCATAGGCTTAATCTGAGGACTTATCCATTTTCGTTACCTTCTAGCTCGCCCTTTCTTATCCTTACTCCTATTTTCTAGAACCTTATTGTTTCACCATAAAATAGCTTGCGACCTACAGATATCTATTTATATTACTTGCAACCTTTCAACTTGCTTGCATCATAGATTACCTTATGTCGTTCTGGAACATCACGCAAGATATCACACCATCTATAAACCTTCTTTAATATCTTATTAGACCTTTCGGTACTTAGAAACTATAGGCTGGAAATGCCACTGACGACGCTGCCGTCATTCCTGGATATTGAATCCCCATGCTTCTAGCCTTCTGTCTGAAGTATGGACTATTCACAGCCTTCTGCATTTGAGTATCTCATACGTTGTTCCCTTTACCTTACTTACCTTAAAATCTTGCATCATGTCTTTTATCTCTTTCAGGACCTCTCTTCCACATAGGTATAATTCACGTCCATAACTTGAAGCTCTATTATAATACCTGCACCGCTAGTGTATGCACAATCCAAGTAGGAGCTTCATGTGACTTCTTATAAGGCTGGTACTCTTCAGTTGGCTTCTTCGTAGAAACTTATAAAATATGGCTACTGTATTATATCTCTTATACATCTGCTATGTAGGAGTGATCCCGAGGTTTATATTTTATTGGTCCACTCCTGCTTTACTTAGTCGATGTAACCCTTTAGTTTCCTCTTCTTTTTGGTCAGCCTTTATATAGGCTTAAGTTATCTCCCGATCTGTGGTTCATGATATTAGTTATTCTGTTTATCCTTTCATGGGCGCTGCAGAATATGCATTCATCTATGTCCTTGGCTCAATTCTTTCTTTTAACGTATAGCAGAATCTTTTACAGCAGTATATGATGTATGCATAAAACTCCGAACCCTTAAGTGCTTCCATAACGTAACCAACTTTAGATAATTGATCGGATAATTTCTTTCGTTCCATCATAGCTTTCTTTCAACGTATGCTATTACTTTTCCTGGTCTTTCTGCCCCCTTTTGCGTGCATACTTAGCTTATCTTAGTGCCCACGCATATTGGAATCTCATACAACTCATATGATCTTGAATATCACTTCTGATTTTACTTTCCGTTCTTTAGCCATGGTAGGTGCCACTTTCGTTTGGAGTTCGTACAATGTTGTTGTGAGACTGTTGTTACGCGACCATTCCCTCTTTATGTCGTTGTGCTTACATAACATTCTGGAATCATAGCATATTTGTAGGATTCAGATAAGTGCAATCTCGTTCCTTCCTCATTTTTATCGCACTCTTCCTTTACCATTCCATAGTTACTAGAACAACTTAATGTTGTCTTAATGTCACATCACTCCATATTCCCCCCTTTAGGGGAGTATTAAGATTTAGTGCTATGATTATCTATGTATATATGGTTTACCTTTTTATCTCTAGCGTCTTTCCACATTGTCGATGACCCTTACTCGCCTTGTGATAATCCTTCTATACCAAGGTGACACTAAAGGTAACTGGTACATACAATCCCTTAAGCTTAACTTTGCTCACATTTCTTACTTTAGGGAAGCGTTTTCCCTGAATGACCATTTTCTGAATTTCTCATAAATTTCTCATGAATCTTCTTCTGTTGTCCATTCTACTACTGCTGGAGCGAAATATGAAATTCTCATGATGCCGACTATTATCAAATCACTCAGTCCCTAATCCATGTTTAGTTTATCTTGTTCACCAATCCATATTGGTTTCTATTATTCTGGGGTTTTTAACTTTTCCTTCAGGTAGTCGCGTTGGAGTCACGAACTTATTTCTTGAAATGAGGATATGACTTTATGGACTTATACTCTTTTGTTGTCTCAAAGACTATCACCTCTTGTCTTTTCCTTTACTTGACTATAGATTCTGTAATACTGTCATCTTTTGATCTACTGTTATCATCCATGTCTCATATCATACTCATAATGCATCATTAACTCTCTTCTTACTTCCCGCTGACATTTATATCTATTATTGTTTTCCAAAAACTTGAACAAGACATTCTTTTGAATTAGCTCCCCTTGCTCCACCTACTGGCTCTTCAGGTTGCCTAACATTCTTTCTCTACTAGGGATGGGAGAAATACCAAAGTAATATTTATCCCTTCGAAAATGTCAACCAACGCATACTTTCTTTCTCGTGTAAGAGGAGACATATTGGAAGTATGGATCAGTATATGGATTTCTTAGAATTGTTATGAGGAAGCAAGTAGTTGCATATTTGCCATAGTATAGTATCTTCTGGTCTTTCTCGAGTCCTGTACCTTTCTGTGCCATGATACCTTCTAATAATACCTTTACCGTTTCAAAAGATGACCAAATGCGGACCAGTAATATTCAGGAAAAGCTGCCACAATTGTGCAGTAACTTGGCAATACAAAAACAAATAAGAGTGGCTTTTTTTTGTTTGTTTCCCATGTAGGTGGCATTTACTTCATAGAACCACCCATCTTTCTTGTAGATTCTCTGAATATAAGTTTTAGTAGAACTCCAAAATGTCCTCCTTGATCTCCTCTGTTTCGTTCTTCAGTACTCCATTGACGTCCAATCTCCCAATGTAATTGTATTCAAACCATCCATTCATCATTTTGGGTTACTCTAACCGCAACCGGATCCTACTATCCTGTCTTTCTCTTTAAACCATATCTGTTAGCTCCCATAGAGCATGACTGAGATAGGTGCGGCCGATCGTACGTACATCTATTAATATTGTAGGTAATTCAAAATGCTTATATCTCCCTTCCTGAATGGTAAATAAGGATAATATTTATTAACTGGGTACCTCGTACCCTTCTTCACCTGCCTTCTTTTACTTGTTGCAACTCTGTCTAACTTTTTATTCCGTTATTCCTTTTTACCATAAGACTGGATAAGTATTCTTTCCTAACAGCTCCTTATGAAGAAACGTACACCTTTTAGTACACGCATGATCTGCTAAAGACCTCTCATTTACTCATCATAAGCAAGATGCAAAAATTGAGTTCCTCTAACTCAACACTTTCACAATTATATCTCTTGTCGATCATCTTTCTGAATGTAGGCATCGTCTTATTACTAATAGAAGTTCGGGATTTGAATTCTTATAAGTGAGCTCTACTACACGATCTAGAGTAAGAAGAAAGAGTGTCAGTCCTAATAGCCATGTAGCCTCCTGCTTATAAGTGTGGTGCACGACACACCCATAAGCAAGACTCTACTAGACACGACTTATAGACTCCCTAGGACAGAACTGCTCTAATACCACTTTTGTCACGACCCAAACCAATGGGCCGTGACAGGCACCTGGTACCTTACCCAATCGGGTACCAACGTAGCGTATCTTTCTTATTACATTATTACATACACATGACATACGGGCCTAATAGGCCAACACAATCCTTTATAAACTCAAAACATAGGCCGACAAGGCCGCACAATCCTTTATGTACACGACATATGTCTACAAGCCTCTAAGAGTACATAAATGTAATAAAGGTCGGGACAGAGTCCCGCCTTACCAAACAATATGTGTCTAAATCATACTAACCAA
>ML262361.1:0-34829 GCA_005239495.1 Nicotiana undulata
CATTTCTGTTTATGTTATTTTATTATTTCCAGAATTGTTTTACAAATACAGATTTCTAACAAAAGGTTGCCCCTGATGAAGGTGTGATGTAGGCATGGTACATGATGTACCTACCTTGATTCAAAGTGACTGATTTAGCGGCTCGAATCTATGATCTATGTATAAGTTACACCTTATACAGAATTACTACACCGTTACTCCCATTCATAACCATTGCGTATGATAAATCCGGTTAAATTACGTTGGCACAGTAAACATTCTTGTATTCCCACCGAGTATGGCTGAATCCTATTTTCTATTGATTTGGCTGTAATGTGACTACATAAACAATAAGAATTTATATAATCATACATTAACTTTCTTGAAATTGAGGCTTTTGTTATTGGTTTTAAGGCAATAATGTGACTTTCCTGTGAGAAGGCCGCAAAGGTTAACTGTCTGCTCTATTCCTCTTTTAGTCCTTAACTGCTACGATCGACTGGGTTTGTGTGATCGGAGACTCGAGATCAACGGTCATTTAGTGTTTTGTATCTATTAAAAGACTTGGTATATAGTGATGTTTTAATTTTTATACTACAATACCACACAAGAGAAGGTGATTTGTGTGGTATTTAATTTTTTGCGTGCACAAATTATAGAAGGACCTGGTTCCTCTATATGTTCCTAATACTACTGTTGCGGAATAATAAGTATAGAAATTTAAGAACACAAGGATTTTTACGTGAAAAACACCTGGTTCAAAAGATAAAAAAACCACGACCTATTTCCCAGTAGAATTTTCTCAAACTCTTCACTAAATCACTGAGCCAAAAACTGCATTTACAAAAACTCTTTTGTAAACCTAGGACTAACTCTAATCCCTTGTAGCAACTAGCCTCTAACTGTTGCGACAACTCCAAGTTAACTCTAACTTGAATACACTGAGTACCTATTACAAATACTTCTAGATAAATCTGAAAGGTACAATATGAAAATACCTACTCCAATTGAACTAGAATAAAAGATAGATTCTTGGAACTGGTTCTTCTATCTGGTTCAAGTAGCTCCAGGTTTGCACACTTGAATCTCACACGAATTGCTTGCAAAATGCCTTGCTATTTTGCTCTCAATTCACGTTTATCTTCTGCTTTTGTGCGTACCTGTAAAAGGAGAACATCCTGCAATATATAGAGTTAGTACATAAGGAATTAACTAAAGTTCTAATGCTACTATTCCTTGGTTGAAGAGTTCTAGTTAATCTCAACTCCTAACTCTTTCCTTATCTTGGATAATGTTCTATTTGAGTAAGGAGTCCTTCTCCTTATCAATTATGCAACCTTTTCGACCAGGAGATATTTATTCTGCCAGGTTACATTTATCTCCTTCATGTGCATCTCACGTGCTTGAATCTGCCCTTGTCTAGGTATACCAATGATGGACCCGGTTCATGCCTTAGTTCCTTTGTCAATCTTCAAAACTATCCTTTACTTGGGACAACAAATTCCCCCTTTTTGATGATGACAAACTCTGTGTTTCCATAAGCTTAGGCCCTATTTCAACTTATCCCAATATCAACACAATGTTAGAACAATTTTCGCTTATCATCAAGGACTGGATTCATCAGGTTATAAATATCATTGTTCAGAATACAAGCACAACTTTTCCCCCCTTTTGGCATCATCGAAAAGTTGCATAAAAATGTGTGAATCCCAAATTTTAAAACTTACTCATGGCCACTAGGGATACTTCAACTGCATTCATGGATTAATCATCAACAATCAAACTAAGAATTTAAATTATCAAAGAAATATAGACAGTCAATTAGAGCAAAAACCAACAAATTTCATTTATAGACGATATGATACTTCCACAATCCACAAAAAGAAACAAAAATATTGAAAAACATGAGCAAAAACAAGAAAAATCCTGGACTGGGTCACTGAAAGTTCTACACTGGGCTAGGAAAGGCTTGGAAGAACTGGAGGCTTGATTTTTGGCTTGGAGAAGGTGCAACATGTCTTGAAGAATTCCATCATTCTTCTCCCTTTCCTTTGCAAGCTATGTTCTGAGAGCATGTCTCTCAGATTCTACCTCAGCCAATCGTGTCTTCAGCCTTGCTATCTCAACATCCTTTTCCACACTCTCCTGCAACAGGGCTCTGACCTTGCTATTGACTTGTGTCTTTTTAGATGAACCAGGTTCATTGGGAATGGCATGGACCTCATAATTACAAGCAGGTAGAGTGTTAACCCCAAAATGGTCTTTGCTTGTAGTCATCTCCCATTTCTTCAGTGGCACCTTACAATGAGCAAGAACGATAGTGAGAATGAAGCCATAGGGAATGGAATGGGCTTTGGAGCATTTGATAACCTTATCGAGAAGCTGGATAATAAACCCAGGCCAGTTGATCTGCCTCTCACTATCCATACATTCCATCAAAACCAAGTCCATGAAGTTGGTAATGTGTCTCCTTTCCTGCCTAGGCAGGACACACTTGTTGATGAATTCAAACAACACCTTGTTATGGGGCTTCATTCCACTTTTGTATACAACCTTGGGCTCACTTTCTTCTTCATTATCACATAATTTCCTGGTGATGGTCAGGGCAGCAAGAAGGGTGTCTTGGCTTGGACATTTCTGCCTTGTGTAGTCATTGTACCCTTCAGAAGGTACACCTAGCATGTCACCCAATTCCTTTGCATCGAAAGAAATTTGTACCCCTTTCACCAGGCTGGTGACTCTTCCATCCTTCACCTCAACATTGGCCATGAACTCAATAATTTCATTCCTTTCCAATCTCTCATCCATATGAAGGGCCATGTCCTTCCACCATTGCACCTCTAGATTTTCCAGCAGTAGGACCATCCCTTCTCCCTCCAAATCCTTAAGGAGCATACCCTTCAATATAGTTCGTTTTCCAAACTTGGCCAGCTTGTCCTTTTCACTATCTGACTCATCCTCTTCTTCTCCACTCCATTCTTCTTCTTCACCAATCTTTACTTGTTTGGTTTTCACTGCAGACCAGGTCCTTTTGGCTAGGGTGGATGGTTCAGCAGACTTAGATACAAAAGTAGACTTCTTAGAATAAGTCTTGGCTTTCTTGGGCCTGGGAGTCTGAACCTCCTCCTCAGCAATCACCTTTTCACTTTGATGGACCAGGTCCATCTCATCCACACCAACAACCTCGACAGGCTCTCCCACTTTCTCTTTTCCTTTGTCCATCCTTTTCTTCTTGCTTTCTTCAAAAGATTTCTGGAACTCCTCCTCACTGTGCTTCAGTTGACTCCTTGTGGCTCTTCGTCTTGGGAGAGGAATTTCAGTAGTGTCAGAAGGATCATCCTTCCTTTTCTTGTTGTCTCTAGCAGTGCCATAGGTCTTTGTTTTAGGAGTTATCTTCTTCTTGGGCTTATAACTGTCACCTACTTTTCAACAGATCTGCGAAGGTTTCTTCAAAAGATGAACCAGGTTCATCTATATGTTTTCCAAGATTAACCAGCCCTTCAGCGACTTCTCCAGATCCACTTCCCCTTGTTTTTTTGCCACATTCTTCCACCTTTTTTGACTCTGCTCCACAGATGGCCATTCTACCAGTTTCAGAAGTGGGTGAAGAATAAACCACTCTTTTCCCTATTCCCCTCTCATCACTTCGCACACCTTCACTCTCGTTTTCCTTTTCTCTTTTATTTTTACCACATCTCCTTCTGGACTTAGGCGTTTCCTCGTCCACTACAGACCCAACCAATATAAACCTATTTTCTAAATTTTCAGCCAAATCATAAATGACCTTAGTGGAAGTGTTTGGAACAGATGTTACTTGCTCTGTATCGAAAGACCCGGTTTCTTCCCCCTCAGTCGCAGACATGAAGGATTCATCAGAGTTTTGGCATTCTTGGGCTTGACTGGCTTGTAATTATGTATTTAATTTCCTTTAAAGCGCACCTCCAGCCACAGTTTTTCGTGCAAGCATTTTTACTCGTCGTTTCCTATATTGAGGGGTAGTAGAAGATGAGGAACATGGTGGGGGTGTACCAGGATTATCACCAGGGTTAGTCATTTTGGTTTTGTTAGGAAGAAGATGGGTAGATTGATTTCTTGGAGAAGGAGAGAAATTGCAGAGAAATTTCGACGGTTTAGGAATAGAAAATGGGAGTGATGATGATGATCAATTTAAAAGGAGGGGGTAATTAATGGGTAACGGCAGGTTCAACAGTCGATTGGAAGTCTAATCAAATTGAAATTTCAGTTTTGAATAGACGGTGGGGACTTCCCTACAATCTAGGTGATTTAATTTGGTTAGAATTCTTCTGAATGAAACTGGTTCAATTTAATTGGATAAGTTTAAGAGAGTTTTAGAATTTGGTATGACTCTGCTCATGATTCAAATATTAGTATTTCAATTTGTGCAGAGTGTAGAAAACATAACGTGTTATCTCGATGAACCAGGTTCTTCACCGAGAATCCTCTTGTACATGTCTCAGTTTACCAAAATAGAGAAAATATCATTAGAGATTAGTTAGTCATTTTAACACATGGCACATGAGTATACTATTTACAATATGAGACTGAGAAAAAATTAATCTAGTTATTTACACAAGTTCCAGATTTTCTAACCATTTTTTTTTTCATTTCTTTTTTTTAATATAATTTTTTTCCGTTGTAAATTATGAACTGGTCCTTTTAGGTGATCTTAATCATCCCTAAATCCAACATGGTCCTTTCAAAGTGATCTCTACTAAGGGCTTTTATGAATATGTCAGTTATTTGCTTGTCAGTAGCACAAAATTCCACAGCGATCAACCCCTTTTCATAGTTATCCCTCAAAAAGTGATGAACAAGGTTCTTAGTCATACTAATTGCACCAGTGTTATCACAAAAAATGGGGATACATCCAACATCGATTCCAAAGTCCATCAATTGCTATTTAATCCACAATAATTGAGCACAACATGAGGCAACAACGACATACTCAGCTTCAACAGTAGATAAGGCCACCTAATTTTGCTTTTTGGTGGCCCAAGACACAAGACATGAGCCAAGAAAGTGCGCCATACCTGAGGTGCTCTTTCTATCCACAAGAAAACCTACATAATCAGCATCATCATATCCCACAAGATTGAAATTACTACCTTTTGAATACCAAAGATAATGATTAGTGGTGCCTTTTAGATATCTCAAAATTCTCTTGACAACAGTCAAGTGAGATTACTTTGGGTTTGCCTAAAATCTTGCACAAAGGCCTATACTGAAAGCAATGTCAGGTCTACTAGCAGTGAGATACAACAATGAGCCTATAATTCCCCTATACAACTTCTGATTAACAGATGAACCGTATTCATCTATATCCAACTTTGTAGCTGTTGCAATAGGAGTGTCAATTTCTTTGGAGTCTTCCATTTTAAACCTTTTAAGCAACTCTTTCACATACTTCTGCTGATGGATCATAGTTCCATTTGAATTTTGTTTAATTTGTAAGCCTAAAAAGAAGTTAAGCTCACCCATCATGCTCATCTCAAGTTCACTTTCCATTAGTTTAACAAATTCTTTACTTAGCTTATCAGTAGTTTCTCCAAAGATTATATCATCAACATATATCTGAACTACCAAAATATCTTTACCTTTTTCTTTTAAGAATAAAATGTTGTCAATTTTACCTCTCTTGTAGTCATGCTCAAGCAAATATTTTGATAACTTTTCATACCATGCTCTTGGAGCCTGCTTGAGTCCATACAACGCTTTGTCGAGTTGGTACACATGATCAGGATTTTCCTTGCTTTCAAATCCTAGAGGTTGCTTGACAAACACTTCTTCCTTTAGATAGCCATTGAGGAAGGCACTCTTGATATTCATCTGGTGAAAGGTGAATTCCATGTAAGCAGCAAAGGCTATGAGGAGTCTTATGGCCTCCAGCCTTGCAACTGGAGCAAATGTTTTATCATAGTCTATGCCTTCCTCATGACTATATCCTTGAACCACCAATATTGCCCTGTTCCTTGTAACTGTTCCATATTCATCAAGTTTGTTTCTGAAGACCCACTTAGTGCCAATTACTAATTTGTCCAAGGGTCTTGGTACCAGATGCCAAACTTGACTCCTTTCAAATTGGTTGAGCTCATGTTGCATTTTATTTACCCAGTCTGTATCCTGCAAAGCCTCAGCAACATTTTAGGTTCAATAAGAAATAAGAAAGCATCAAAAGCACAAAGATTCTTTAACGAAGATCTGGTTTCTATTCCAGAGGTTGGATAAGTAATGATGTTCTCAATAGGATGAGAACTTTGATATCTGTATGATCTCACAACCAACTAGTTTCCCTTTGATGTTGCTTCAGTGTTTTGTTATTGTGGAACATGTTCAGGGACAGGTTCCATTGAGGTTTGAGGATTATTCCTCTTTATTCTATTCCCCCTGTCATGTTGCTCGGGGTGGATGAACCTATTCCATCACCTGTTCCTCTCCCGTTTGCAGCTTCAGTCTGGGCTGTAGTTTCGTTTAAGTTTCTCACCAGCACAATTGCTTCATCATCATGTTCCTGTCTCTCAGAAAGGATGTTAGTTTGATCAAAAATAACATGAACTCTTTCCTCAACATTACATATTTATTTTGTTATAGGCCTTATAAGCTTTACTGTGTGAAGAATATCCCAAGAATACTCCCTCATCACTTATGGGATCAAACTTGCCTAAGGAGTCTTCACCATTGTTGTGCACAAAATACTTGCATCCAAATGCCCTAAGATGGGATACATTTGGTTTTCTCCATTTAAGTAACCCATAGGAAGTTTTTTCTACAAGAGGTCTAGTCATGCCCCTATTTATGATATAGCATGCAGTATTTACAGCTTCTACTCAGAAGCTATGTGGCAGTTTACTAGAAAGAAGCATAGTCCTAGACATATCTTCAAGTGTCCTATTCTTTCTTTCAACTACTCCACTTTGTTGTGGAGTTCTAGGAGCAGAAAAATTATGATCTATGCCATGCTCATCGATTCAACAAATTTAACATTTTCAGATTCAGTGCCATGATCAGACCTAATTGATGCAAGTTGATTACCTAGTTGTTTCTGAGTTTTTCTAACAAAAGAAGTGAACATGTCAAATGCTTCATCTTTAGATGTTAAAAACAATGTCCAAGTAAACCTAGAGTAATGATCAACAAGCACCATCACATTTCTTTTATCACCTCTACTAAATGTTCTCATTGGACCACAGAGATCCATATGGACCAGTTCCATCGTTCTGCTGGTACTTATCACTTTCTTGCATTTAAAAGATGATCTTACCTGCTTCCCCCTTGCACAAGCCTCACAAACTTTGTCTTCCTTGAACTTAATGTTAGGCAGTCATATCACCAAGTCCTTGTAGACTAATTTGTTGAGTTGACTCTGACTTGCATGTCCAAGTATCTTATGCCAAAAGAGGGGATCACTGTCTATCACACTTAAGCAAGTTAGTTCATTTTCTGAAAGTGTGGACAGATCTACAATGTATATATTGTTCACTCTTTTTCCATGCAAAACAATCTTGTCAGTGATAAGATTAATCACAAAACATTTAGTAGAGGTGAATGTTACCAAGTTACCTATATCACACAATTGGGATACACTGATTAGACTATATTTCAGGTCGTCTATTAAGTAGACATTCTAAATAGAATGAGATTCATTCTTACCTACCTTACCAACCCCAATGATCTCACATTTCTTTTCATTTCCAAAGGAGATATTATCTCCTTTGAGGTCCTCAAGTGAAAGGAACTAGTCCTTATTTCCTGTCATGTGCTTTGAGAAGCCACTATCCATGTACCATCTTTGGCTGCTCCCCTTCTTTTGAACCTGCAAAAGGAAATCAGGGGTTAGTCTTAGGAACCCAAACTAGTTTGGGTCTCTTTATAGGCAAAATGATGAATTAAATTCTTTTTAGCCCACATTGGTAGCCAATTCTTCCCTTGAACAAAATATTTGCTCTTTGGTTTGCCTTTTCTTTTGCACTACATTCACTTTTATAGTGATCAGTTTTACCACAGTGAGTGCAAGTCTTGTTCTCAAGAAAAGTGATGTACTTGATTTTGGGATCCCACTTAGGTAGTTGGTTCCCAAAGCCAAGTCCTCTTTTATTGCTACTATGATGTTCATGTAGCCATGATAGAGCATCAGAGGACCTGTTCCATTTACTAGTTCTGTCTAGTTCATGCTTGACCTTGCCTAGATCCTCCTTCAAGACTCTTACTTTATCATTCTTCTTATACAACTCATTTTCCAGTTTACCTACATTTTCCTTTTGGGTGAGTTGTGTGCAATCAGCTGTCTTTTTACTTGTTCCTAATTTTAGTTTTAGATTTTTCAGATTTTAGTTCAAGGAAATTTGTTTCAAGTGCATGGACCTGGTTCTTTAGTGCAGTATTCTCACTTACAATCTCACTAACTCTGAGTTCCAAGTTCTTACACTTTTCTTTTAACATCACACATTCCTTAGACAGCTATTCCTTTTCATTGTTTATATCCTCAGATTCATCAATGAAGTCTAGAAGTAATTCAGAAAGTTTTTCTTTAGACAAAAACTTAATGTTTTCTTTGAGATGAATTATACTTACCTCAGATTCCTCATCGGATTCTCCAATTTCCATAAGTTCTTGTTCATCTCCATCTTCATCATCTGAGTCCTCATCTGAGCTTTCTCCCCAAGCAGCAACCATAGACTTTATTGATCCTTTCTTCTTCATGGGACGAACCTTTTCCTTCTTCAGCAATTTTTCGAAGAATGCTATCTGTAACGCTCATGAAAATCGCACTCAAAGCCCTCCCCTTCAGTTCGGTCTTCTCTATCTCTTTCATCTCTTCAGGAAAATCCTCATCAAACCCTTGTAAAACGATTTTATCCTAATTTTCCATAGACTGAATCTAGAACCCCCTCAAATTTCTCTACTTTATATTTTTGTGAAGATGATGAAGGCATCTTAACCCTAGATTATATGTAGAAACTTGAACCTTGATCTGATACCAATTGTTGCGGAAGATCCTAGGTTAACTAGCACATAATCACACACAAAGAAAATAAAGAAGAAAAATCAGCAAAAGGATTTAACGAGGCTCGACTATGCCTAATCCTTGGGGCAGAAAATGAGAGAGTTTTCCATGTTGAATGAGAAGAAAGTCACAATACCTTCTATAGAATATCCAACAACAACCTCTATATATAGATCCCAAATAGTCCTAAACCTATAAGAGAAAGGTTTCCAAATTTGGGAAGGACAATAAGTTTTTCTTTCTCAAATTTATTTGGACGATGTATTTTCCCAAACCTGTATGGGTCAAAATCCGACTAGGTTCAGCAAATGTGAGTGAACGAGTTATGGACGAGGTATAGCAATGCCTAATAGCGAGAAGTTTCCAAGCGAGAGATCGAGGTCGAGTAGAGAATAGTAGTAGTAATGACTAGGATAGTCATAGAATTACGAAAAGGAATATTCTACTGAATATTCCCCTAATTGTACTAATAGTTTTAGGGGTCCACCAAACAGTAGAGGTACCAGGTCCTCTACTCAGAGTTATAAAATAAAAATATGCGTAAGGAGACAAAGGATTTTTACGTGGAAAAATTCCACTCAAGGGGACAAAAACCATGACCTACACTTGTAGGATTTCAACTTCACTAACTTGTAATCTAGACTATTACAAGCCACTTTGAAAGGCAACCTTACAAAGACTTCTACACACTAACTTGTAATACTTATTACAAGCCACTTTGGAACTAATCTAGTTACAAAGACATTGACACATGACTAGCTTTAGCCACACAGAGATTGAGAAAGTAAAGAGTTAAAAAGATTCCTAACTAGTTGCTTCTACAAAAGCTAGTAGGATACAATGAAAAACAAAATACAAGATTATAACTCAACTAAGGACATTATCAATACTTGATGAGTACGTTTTGTAGCCTTTAGTGGAGTTGTCTTCTTGCTCTTGAAGCTCTTGAGTCTTTAATGCTTGAGAGCACTTAATGCTTGAATATTCTTTTTGTCAAAGCTCAAGTGTGTTATTTGTTATTCTTGCTTCAAGATATTATCTTCCATTACATGTCCCAAGAAGGATGTCCAATGTCTTGAGGATATAAGGCTCAACCACAAGGAAGTGACTCCTGCACTGCTACTATACTGTATCGTGAGCAATGACAGCCAGTCACTTTTCGGTCACAGTTTTCTACAGCTGTCAAGTTGACTTGTTCTTGAATCTGTGAGTCCGATGAGGGAGCCAGTCCCTCATCTGATCTGTCCTCATTCAGTGAGAATGATCCGGATTCCTGAAGACATAGATGATTTGTGATGCTGTATGTGCATTTAGGTCCTCGACCTGGTTCTTCACATAAAAGTTTGTTGGGTCATCAAAACAGAATACAACTCATCAATTTCCCCCTTTTTGATGATGACAAACTTTTATCATTGATAGGTGAATGTGATAGTGCAAACAATGAGTGACCAGGTTCCTATCACGTTCCCCCTACCAATATGCTTCCCCCTTAAATAATGCACAAGTAGATCAGAGTTCAGACCGCCCAATTTTAGGTTCCTAGCAAGTTCCCCCTATCAATATGCTTCCCCCTTTTGGCATCATAAAAAATATACTTAGATAAGGAAAACAAAGAAGGAAGTCCACGAAAGTTAACTCATGCCCCTTGTGTGCACACAACATGGTAGAAGACAGAACAGTATTCAGACAAGCAAAAATAAGAACAAATAAAGACTGATTTCATTAATCACAAAAGGATGCAGAAGCATTGCAGAAGTCGGTGCTCGAAAGCTAGATTTCATTTGGATTTTCCAATACAGGAGAAAACATATGGTATCCAACCCAAGGCAACAAAAAGAAACAACATTCAAAACTGCCAGCCATAACACAAAAAAAAGGTAACAAGAGAGACAGGGAGCCTAAGGAGCACTAAGACGAGGAAGGTTTAGGGGTGGAAGCAGCGAGAGCGCGAAGAACCAAGTCCATGCATGCATTGGCGGCAGACTGTTCCTGAAAAAGCTTCTCTTTAAGATCATCAACTTGCTGCTTCAACTCAGCATTCTCTTTGGTCAGGTGGACCACATCTGCATCAGAGGCACTAGGAGAACCGGGTCCTTTATCAGAATGACTTGATGCTTCCATGATGGCAATTTTCCCCTTGAGCCTCTTTATGGTGTCTTGGGCAGCATTTAGAGCATTGATCATTTGGGAAACAGTAGAGTTGCTTCCCCCAACCTTCTCAATACATTCGCACTCCTCAAGAGTGATCTTAGTGAAGCTCTGCTTACGGGTCCTAACACGAGGGTTGTTGAGAGGCACCTTGAAGTGTTCGAAGACCCTGGTAAGTAGGAACCCATAGGGAAGACCATGATTACCATCTTTGAGGGAGACCACCTTGTCCATATGACTGATCAAGAGAGCTGGAAAGTTCACAAGAGTGAAGTTATCAAGTGCCTCCATCTGAATAAGGTCAGCCCTAGATGCAACTGAGCGTCTCTCAGCTCTGGGGAGAAGAACTTTGTTTACCAACTCAAAGAGAAGTTGATAAACAGGCAACATGGCCTTCTTATGCACCCGGTCCCCATGCTGGACAGACCCAGACTTGACGATGACTTTGCGAAATGTATTACTGCATGCATCTTTGGCTGGATCAACTGACGAAAGACCCTCTGATGGAATGCCCAAAATATCCCCCAAACGGACATCATCAACACTATGTCCACGTTTCCCACTAATACACAAGCATGACCATCAACAAGGAGGAAAAAGGAATCATAGAACTCCCTCACATCATCCTCATAAAGTTTAGCTCCACTCACATTCAAGAGATGATCCCACTTCTGGAACTCAAGCATGGCCATGAGTTGGCTCATGCCTGGCATATCAAGGATCTCAGGATCAATGGTACGTCCTAACAACACAACTTGTCTTTGAATACTCTCCTTCCTCGTGATAACGCGACCAGAACCGGGTTCCTCTACAGGTATTTTTTCCTCTTCACGCTTACGTTTACTCGACACTTTCAATGACTTTCCTTTGGATTTGGCCGATACAGGAGCGCGTTTACTAACCTCTTAAAAAGTCTTCTTCTTAGACACAACAGTAGTTCAACCTACTAGAGAACTGGGTTCCTCAGTAGTATCCTCATCAACCTCCACAACAGGAATATCCCATCCACCGCAATGCAACCACCCTTTACCAGACGCCTCCGTTTATGCTTGTTAGCTTTGTTGCTCTTTTCAAGAGCCCTATCCACTGCCTCTTTCGTCTGTAGTCTAGTGGAAGGTCGCTTCACTGATGGTGTGGGAGCAATTACTCCATGGAAAAGCTTAAATCGTGCACTAAGCACCATGTCATCCTCGTCATCATCTTGTGGAGGAGGAATGGATTCAAGAGGAGGAGTGTAGAAGACCTTTTGAGAGGGAGAATGAGAGGATGGGGAACCAGGTTCCTTACCAGTCTTTGAGGGAGGTGTCTCATGGCGAGGAGATTCGAAGAGAACCATGGTTCCGTCATCGTCTAGAAGGGATGAGGATGTCTCTTGAGGTTTAGGAGGAGAGAAAGTACTGTCAGAGGTTTTTTCAGAGGAAAAAGCCATGATGTTTTCAGCGGCCTCTTTTTCAGGTGACTCCATGGGAGGTTGAGTGTTTAGAAATGCGGAGTTAATGTACTGATTCGGATCATCCTCGGAATCTTCAGAGACAGGAGAAGTTTCTGAGGTGGGAGTCCCAGATGGTGGTACAGAGGAGGACGGTACTGAAGAGGGTCTGTCAGAGGTTAGGGTTTTTGGTGACAGTGAAGATGGGGGAGACGCGGGGAGCGAAGCTGGAGGAACTGAGGGATCCATGGATGAAGGTTGCTCAATGGGAGCAGAGGATGACTCAGAAGCAGGGGTTTGCTCCTTCGAGGGTGAGAAGCCCTGATCCTCAACGGGGGTAGAGTTGAGGTCGGCAGTAATGTTAGAAGGGGAGATGTTGTCAGGGGAAGCCATGTGCACAGTTTAGACAGGGAGTGAGAGAAAGAAGGGAAGAAGATTAGTAAAGCTGTTGAGTGCAGAGGTAGGTGTATGCGATGTGATAGAGAAGAAGAGGTTTATAGAGGAAGGAGGGAAGGGGACGAAAAGGAAACGGGTCCAAGTGACGGTTTTTGAGAAATGGGAAAACGTGTAGGGAAGTTGAAGAGTGGAGGGACGAATGTGATTGATGTGTCTCTAAAAAGGTGGAGAGAGAGAATGAGTAATGGCAGCAGCAATGAATGTAGTTACAGTTTGATAGAAAGGGAAAGAGACCATAGACTTACTAACCTGATGGAAGGGAACCGGGTCCCCTACTTGTGTAGATTTTTGAAAGAGATCTTTCAGTCTTTGTGTGGTCTACGATGCTGCTTCATTGAGTTCTGTAATCACCATGCGTGTCTACCTGCAACGGTATTTAGGTGAGTTAGACTTTGCCAGGAAAACACCTTACCATCTTACCCTAAGTATAGCAGTGTGTCCATAAGTGAACCAGGTTCCTAATTAGATCTCAAAAATCCCAATGCAAGTCTGTTCTTCTCGAAGTGTTCTCTTCCAAGGGCTTTGGTGAAGATATCTGCAATTTGATCTTCAGTACAACAGAATTGCATGCATATGTACCCCTTTTCAACATTGTCTCTAAGGAAGTGATGTCTCACATCAATGTGCTTAGTTCTCTTGTGTTGCACAGGGTTTTTTGCCATGTTGAGTGCACTTGTGTTGTCACATAATAGTGGAATGCTGTCAATGTACACTCCAAAATCCTCCAGTTGTTGTTTGATACAGAGCAGCTGAGCACAACAGAAGGCAGCAATAACATATTCTGCTTCAGCTGTGGATAGTGCTACTGAGTTTTGCTTTCTTGTTCCCCATGAGATTAGGCAGGATCCAAGAAAATGAGCCATCCCTGAAGTGATTTTCCTATCNGGGATAGTAAAAGACCAGGTCCTGCGTGCCTTTAAGGTAACGCAGGATCCTCTTAGCTGCTTTCAGATGCGACTCCTTGGGATTAGATTGAAATCTTGCACACAGTCCTACACTGAAGACTATGTCTGGTCTGCTTGCTGTAAGATAGAGAAGTGATCCAATGATGCCTCTATACATGGTTTGATTTACAGGGGTGCCAGCATCATCCATGTCTAGTTTGGTCGCCACTGCAATGGGTGTGTCAATCACCTTATAATCCTCCATATCAAACCTTTTGAGTAGTTCCTTGATGTATTTCTGCTGACTGATGCATGTACCCTTGATGGACTGTTTGACTTGAAGACCCAGGAAGAAGTTCAGGTCCCCCATCATGCTCATCTCGAACTCACTTCCCATAAGAGTTGCAAACTCTTTACACAAGGAATCTGCTGTAGCTCCAAAGATAATGTCATCCACATAGACCTGGACAATAAGAAGGTTCCTTCCTCGTTTCTTCAAAAACATGGTGTTGTCTATCTTTCCCCTGGTAAAACCATTGTCAAGTAGAAACTTGATAACCTTTCATACCATGCTCTAGGGGCTTGCTTCAAGCCGTACAGGGCTTTGTCTAGCTTGAACACGTGTTCTGGATGATCATGGTTTTCAAACCCAGGGGGTTGCTTGACATATACTTCTTCTTTAAGATAGCCATTTAAGAATGCACTCTTCACATCCATTTGAAACAAGGTGAATTCCATATGGGATGCAAATGCAATGAGAATTCGAATGGCTTCCATACGAGCAACTGGAGCAAATGTTTCATCATAATCAATCCCTTCTTCTTGATTGTACCCTTGCACCACCAGCCTTGCCTTGTTTCTAGTAGTCTTCCCATGCTCATCCAGTTTATTCCTGAACACCCACCTGGTTCCTATGATGGTTCTACCTGAGGGTCGAGGTACCAAGTGCCAAACCTGATTTCTCTCAAACTGATGGAGCTCCTCTTGCATAGCCACAATCCAGTCAGCATCCTTTAGAGCTTCCTTAATATTTTTGGGTTCAATTTGGGACAGAAAAGCTGAGAAAGCTAAGGAATTTTTGGTTTTTGATCTGGTTCGAACTCCGGAATCAAGAGGAGTGATTATGTTATCAAGAGGATGAGAGCTTTTATGTTTCCAATTCGGAGCCTGAATCTGATTGGTAGAGGTGCTTGGCATGTTGGTTAGGCTTCCTTGTGCTTCATGTTCTGCAGCCTGAGGAGTGCTTTACACAGCATCTTCAACTCTCTCCTCAGCTTCCGCAGGAGAAATAGGAGGACCAGGTTCCTCCTGAGGTCCTGGAGACAGTGTTGAGTTATCTTCCAATGTCTCCTTGGTTTGACTCAGCATGTCAGCCTTTCCATTTGATACGTCAGATATTTCACCTGGAACCAAAAGTGGTTCATAGTCTTGATCATCACCATTGTTGTCCTTGGTTGAGAATGGAGCTTCATTGAAGAGTACATGAACGCTCTCTTCCACACACTGAGTTCTTTTATTGAACACTTTGTATGCTTTGCTTTGAGAGGAATAGCCCAGAAAAATTCCTTCATCACTCTTGGCATCAAATTTTCCCAGCTGGTCCTTCCCATTGTTCAACACATAGCATTTGCAGCCAAAGGCCTTTAGGTGAGTTACCTTGGGCTTTTTTTCATCGAGCATTTCATAAGGGGTTTTGTTCAGGAAGGACCTGATCATGCACCTGTTTACCAAGTAGCATGCTGTGTTGATTGCCTCAGCCCAGAAATTCTTTGCAATCCCACTGTCTATGAGCATTGTTCGTGCCATGTCCTCCAAGGTCCTATTATTTCGTTCTACCACACCGTTTTGCTGAGGAGTCCTTGGAGCTGAGAAATTGTGTGTAATTCCATTTTCACCACAAAACTCATCAAACCTTGCATTGTCAAACTTCGTTCCGTGATCAGATCTGATGCAAGCTACCTTCATGTTCATTTTCACTTGAATTCTTTTAACAAAGGCAACAAATACTTCAAATGTCTCGTCTTTTGATCGAAGAAACAACGTCCAAGTGAATCTGGAATAGTCATCCACAATCACAAAGATGTATTTCTTTCCACCCCTGCTCGCAACTCTCATTGGTCCACACAAGTCCATGTGTAAGAGCTCAAGAGGTCTGGAAGTGCTGACCTCCTTCTTTGGTTTAAAGGAAGATCTCACATGTTTTCCTCTTGCACAGGCATCACACACACTGTGGTCCTTGAATTTTGATGTTGGCAGACCACGCACCAGGTCCCTCTTTATCAACTTGTTCAAGAGAGAGAAACTGGCATGTCTCAATCTCCTATGCCAAAGCTCAGCATCGTTTTCAACGGCCTTGAGGCAATTCATCTCACCTTCCTCCAGAGATTTGAAGTCGGTGACATAGATGTTTTTGTACCTTTTTGCTATCAGTACCACTTCTCCAGTTACCAAGTCAGTAACAGTACATGCTTTTGATAAGAATTCCACCTTATTTCCTTTATCACAAATTTTCGAGACACTCAAGAAACTGTATTTCAGACCATCCACATAATAAACATTCTCTATTGAGTGTTCCAAAGACTTTCCAACTCTTCCAACACCAAGAATGTATCCCTTTTTTCCATTTCCAAAGGGCACATCCCCTCCTTGCAGGGCCTTCAGTGAGAGAAATCCAAAGTATTTCCCGTCATATGTTTGGAGCATCCACTATCCATAATCGACTGCAGTCCACTTCCTCTCACTGATCCCTACGCATGAAAATTACTGGTTAGATTTAGGAACCCAAATAAGTTTGGGTCCCTTGTTATTAGAGATTGGGTGAATGAGAGCTCTTCTAGTCCATGCAGGCAGGTTTTTGTGCTTCTTGCTGGGACCGGGTCCCTGCTCAGGTTTTCTTCTGCCAGCAAGTATTTTGTTTCTCTTGATTGACAGGTCCCTGGCTGGACAACTTTCCTTGAAGTGTCCATTGTTCCCACAATGGGTACAAAGCCAGTTGTCAGGAACTGTGACATATTTGCTGTGAGGATTGTAAGGAGTCTTCTCCTTTTGAAAACCAACACCCTGCCTGCTCCCACCATTGTTAAAGTACATAGCATTGACAGCATCTGATGACCATGTCCAGTTTAGGGACTTTTTTAGGTCAGACTTTACCTTACTTAGTTCAACATGAAGCTCTTTGTTTTTCTCTAACTCCCTACACAGACTCACTCTTGCTTCATTTAAGTCATTTTCAAGTTCAACAAGTTTTTCACTAGCTATTTCCTTTCCCTTTTTTACACTTGATGGACCAGGTTCTAGTTTGAGCTCATGGATGGTTTCCTCCAGACATGAAACTTTATTCTGAAGGTCGTTTCTTTCTTGTTCTACAACATTGATTTTCTCATTTAACTTAGTTTTATCACAGCCTAGATTTTCAGTTTCTTCTTTCAACTCTTTTTCAAGATTTGCTAAGTTGTTTTTTAGATCCTCCACTACCATTAGTAGATCATCTCTAGTTTGTTCTACTTCTCCTAGTTCTGTGGTCAAGAGGTCTTTGTCTTCGACTAAGACATAGTATGTATCAATGAGAACATTAGACAGGGACAACAATTTTTTAGGAGAGTAGGATCTCAGATTTCTCTGAACATCCCTGAAGTTTACCTCTTCTGTGTTATCTTCTTCATCTTCTTCATCTGATTGAGCCATGAGAGCAAATAGCGAGTCATACTCCTTTGCCTTGTTGTCAACAACCACCATGGACCTGTTTTGTGTTTCAGGTTCCTCATCCGATTCGCTTGATGAATCTCCCCAAGCAGCAAGGGCTTGTCTTACAACATTTTCGGCTGCACTCTTCCTGCTGAATCTTCTCTCCTGAATCTGGTTCCTCCTTGGGGCCTTATCCATGTTGAATTTTTGGGTATCNGAGATAGGCCATATCATGATCTTCCTCACTTGACTCTTGTTTTTCAGCTTGGAGAACCAGGTTCTTCTCCTTTCTTGGCTCGTTTCTTTCACTGTCCTTCTTTCTCTTCATCTCGTAGGTTCTCAGGTTCCCTATCAGCTCATCCATTGTTAGGACTTGCAAGTCCTTTGCCTCAGTGATAGCGTTTACTTTACTTTCCCATGAGCTAGGTAGAACACTCAGAATTGTTCGCACTAGTTTGTTCTTGGGAATGATCTCTCCTAGAGAGTGTAACTCATTGATGATGGAAGTGAACCTAGTATGCATGTCTTGTATGTTTTCTTCTTCCTTCATCTTGAACAACTCATACTCGCTAGTGAGCATGTCTATCTTAGATTGCTTTACTTGTGTTGTTCCTTCATGGGCTGTTTGTAGGGCCTTCCAGATTTCTTTCGCAGTTTGACAAGCAGAGATTCTATTGTATTCATCCGACCCTATTCCACATACTAGAATTTTCTTAGCACGATAGTTCTTTTACACAACTTTTCTATCGGCCTCATTGTAGTCTAGTCTTGTTTTAGGCACAAGCAGTCCAACCTCTCCTACCTTGTGCATGGAAACGTGAGGTCCATCACAAATGATTTCCCATAGCTCTGAGTCTTCAGCCATGATGCAGTCATGCATGTGAGTCTTCCACCATCCATAGTATTGACCGTTGAACCTAGGAGGTCGGTATGTAGATTGTCCTTCCTCAAAGTTTGGTGGAGCAGCCATTACAGATCCTTTATTGGTGTTAACTATTTAGAAAGAACTTGCTCTGATACCAATTGATAGTTTTAGGGGTCCACCAAACAGTAGAGGTACCAGGCCCTCTACTGGTTTCCACAAATGTATAAACTAAAAAATGCGTAAGGAGACAAAGGATTTTTACGTGGAAAAATCCCACTCAAGGGGACAAAAACCACGACCTACACTTGTAGGATTTCCATTTCACTAACTTGTAATCTAGACTATTACAAGCCAATTTGAAAGGCAACCTTACAAAGACTTCTACACACTAACTTGTAATACTTATTACAAGCCACTTTGAAACTAATCTAGTTACAAAGACTTTGACACATGACTAGCTTTAGCCACACAGAGATTGAGAAAGTAAAGAGTTAAAAAGATTCCTAACTAGTTGCTTCTACAAAAGCTAGTAGGATACAATGAAAAACAAAATACAAGATTACAACTCAACTAAGGACATTATTAATACTTGATGAGTACGTTTTGTAGCCTTTAGTGGAGTTGTCTTCTTGCTCTTGAAGCTCTTGAGTCTTTAATGCTTGAGAGCACTTAATGCTTGAATATTCTTTTTGTCAAAGCTCAAGTGTGTTATTTGTTATTCTTGCTTCAAGATATTATCTTCCATTACATGTCCCAAGAAGGATGTCCAATGTCTTGAGGATATAAGGCTCAACCACAAGGAAGTGACTTCTGCACTGCTACTATACTGTATCGTGAGCAGTGATAGCCAGTCACTTTTCTGTCACAGTTTTCTACAGCTGTCAAGTTGACTTGTTCTTGAATCTGTGAGTCCGATGAGGGAGCCGGTCCCTCATGTGATCCGTCCTCATTCAGTGAGAATGATCCATAATTCCTGAAGACATAGATGACTTGTGATGCTGTATGTGCATTAGGTCCTCGACCTGGTTCTTCACATAAAAGTTTGTTGGGTCATCAAAAAAGAATACAACTCATCATGTACTTTTTAGGTTTTCCTAGGAATATCCCTTATAAATAGTAAGATACAGGGAACAAAAGGGGGATCTTCAGTTTTCTGATAAGAACACTTGTAAGAAGTTGACCATTGAGAGAATATACCAAAAGCTTGTCTTGTTGCCGTGATTGATTTCATTGTCTATTTTGTCTTTCCACTCAGAATATCCAAGAACACTTTTTCCATACTCATATTTAGTTATCACACGTTGTTGTCAGAAGGAGGAATCATCCATATCATTCAATATTTGGGTGAATCATTCCTCCTATTTATATTTATCGCCATTTATCATATTGTTTGCCTGCCATTATTCTCTCATTTATTAACAATCATCGAGTGCATACTAGGTATTTAATAACCTCGAATGCGGTCCCATATCATTGAAATCTATTAATCTTAGATTTAGGATTTATTATGTTTAACTAGGATTTGCCCACTATCAAATTATTTAATTAGTTTAACAAAGAGTTTAACGCTTTTTGGTCAAACAATTTGGCGCCGTGTGTGGAGAACTTTCTAGTTAAAATTTTAGTTTCTTCTAGATATAAAAAAATTGACAGAGCTTTCTTTTTCCTTCTTGCATGACCTAACATGGCAGGAAATTGAGAAGAAAGATTGAAGACAGTAGCAGGACTCACTGCTAACCTCCTAAGCACCAGCAACGAGGTTAACGGAGATGATGAGAAAAATGTGACGCCAAGCGTTTCACCTAGGAGAAGTGATTCACCTCCCCCTCGTGGCAGCGTTACCGCCTCTCACGGGAAAGGAGCCTCCACGTCCACGAAAGAAGAAGCACCACCAGCAGTGAAACAATTACTGGAAGCATGGCTGACAAGTTTACTGAACAGTATACTCGACAAACCCGCTCAAGGGATGCGTAGAAACAATGCACGAGTCGCCATCACAACGACAACCGGCGAGCAACACGCTCCTCCTCTAGTAGGTATTACTCACACTGTTAATGATGCAGGTATTGACGCCCTCACTGCCATTTTGAGAAAAATGGAGGAAATGGAGAACGAGAATAAAACACTCCACAACCAAATAAGGGAACACCAAGAGAGGGTTGATAAGATACCAGGCGCCCCAAAACTCCTGCCAAAACGGGATGTCGGCCGGTTCGTGGAACAACCGTATAGCGACGAGGTCGAACCACATGTTATACCCAAAACATTCAAGATGCCTCCATACTTAAAATATATGACGACACAACGTACCCTGAAGATCATATCATCCACTACGTCACCCCAATGAAAGATAACAACCTTACCAAAGAACAAGTGACGTCAGTACAACTAAAGAAATTCGGCGAAACCTTAACCGGGGGAGCCCTGACATGGTATTCACAACTACCAACACGTTCCATAGAAACATTCGAGATGGACGACAAATTCGTCACCTCCCATGCCGGGGCCAATAAAGTAGAAGCCAGGGTTAATGACATATTCACTATTAAACAGTCACCCGGCGAAGGACTCAAGAAATTCCTCGCCCGATTCAACAGAGAGAGAATGACCCTTCCAAACGTATCAGAGGGAATGTCGGTAGCAGCTTTCCTGAATGGGCTGAACAGGAGCGGGTTGAGGGCGACTAGAAAACTGTTGAGCATGATCATGAAATATCCCCCCACTACTTGGGAAGAAATACACAACGCTTACTGTGCCGAGGTGAGAGCGGACGAGGATGAGGACGACCTCAACGGACTAGCGCAGCGGTTGACGTCGGTGCATATGGAGTCTAGAAAAGGCCGCCGAAACGACAAATCGAAGGGACCATGTAGATTCGCGCCTCAATTGCGAGAGACACCAGCCATACATTAGAACTGTCGTCCAACTACTCCCCCGCCATGACGATGGCCCATCTAGGCCGCAGATAGGGACTTACCTAAACGAAAGGGGGATGCCTCCACTATATACTCATAAATTTTGTGTTTCTCCTTTAGAAATAGTCTACGCCCTAGAGAAGCTCGGTCCCAAGGTGAAGTGACCACAAAAGATGAAGTTCAACCCGAGTACCAGAAAGTCGAATGCCCTCTGTGAATTCCATTGGGAGCGAGGCCATAAGACCAAGGACTGTATCTCCTTGAGGCAAGAGGTAGTAAACATGCTTCACCAGGGGCATTTGAAGGAGTTGATGAGTGACCGAGGAACAACCAATTTCTCCCATAGATGAGAACAACATCAAGGCCCCCCCGAAACAACCCTCCCCACAACGCACCATACAGATGATTGTCGGGAGGCGATGACGCAATGATCAATCACGTGAAATTCACAACCACCCACAAGTTGAAGCGGTCGATCACCCACGAACAGTATGACGACCTCGAAGAAAGTATCATCTTCGATAAGCCGGATACCCATAGTTTGACCTTTCCTCACTATGATGCTTTTGCTATTACTTTACGAATTTCAGACACCGATGTAAAATGGATTATGGTAGATGACGGAAGCGGCGCTTGTATTATCTGCCCCAGAGGTCTTTTACAAATGAGTCTCGAGGATAAGATAGTACCACGCTGCATAACACTAACATGATTTAACAATGCAGTTGAGCGGACCTCCGGAGAGATCACACTACCCGTTCTGGCCGGTGGTATCACCCTGGAAACAACATTCCACATCATGAATCAAGACACAACGTACAACCCCATCATAGGAAAACCCTGGATACACGCCACGAGAGCCATCCCGTTCAGCCTGTACCAGTTCATCATGTTTCCTACCCCATGGGGAGAGTTCAGCATTCGCGGCGAGCAGCGCACAACCCAAGAATGGTATCGCATCGCCCAAGACTGCACATACACTCAACAATAGAAAGGCAAAGGCATAAACGCGTAGTAATTAGCGAGGTCAGGGTCAGGCGGTGACGAACAAAGAGACGTCATCAAAGACCCCAAAGTCGTGGAAGCCACGAGATCAACTGTGGAAGACCTTGACCCCTTTCAGCTGGATAAAACGACCACAACAGAAAATCTTACATAACCACAAACTCCAGGAGCCAGGTAAATTCCATAATTTTTTAACTGACAACGCAAACTAGTTTGCCTTCTCCCGTGCATATATGCCAGGCATCCCGAAGGAAATAGCAACACACAAGCTGAATGCTGACCCACTCTACCCGCCGATACGGCAAATTAGAAAAACATTCAATGCCGCAATAAATGATGTCATCCGCGAAGAAGTAGAAAAATTGCTCGCAAACGGTTCTATCAGAGTGTCAAAGTATCCCCAATAGGTCGCCAACATGGTCATGGTGAAAAAGAAAAATGGGAAATGGCGCATGTGTGTGGACTTCACAGATCTGAACAAGGCCTTCCCAAAAGATTCATTTTCGTTCCCTCACATTGATCAGCTCATCGACGTAACAGCGGGGCACGAGCTGTTAAGTTTCTTGGACGCCTACTGAGGTTACAACCAAATCCTCATGGAGGAGGAGGACCAGGAAAAACCACTTTCATCACCCACCAAGGGACGTCTTGCTACAGAGTCATGCCGTTCATACTGAAAAACGCAGGGACAACCTGTCAGAGGCTAGTAACCAAAATTCTCTAAGAGCAGCTCGACAAGACGATGGAAGTATATATAGATGACATGTTGGTCAATTCGAAAAGAAAAGAGGACCACATTGACCACCTGAGGGAGGCCTTCGACATACTTAGGCGATACGACATGAAGCTCAATCCCGAGAAATGCACCTTCGGTGTGACCTCAGGGAAGTTCCTCGGCTTTTTGATGTCGTAGAGAGACATTGAAGTTACCCTGACCAAATAAAAGCGATAGAGGGAATACCTAAAAATTTGACCAGCAAGAAGCAGGTGCAAAAGCTGACTGGCCGAATAATTGCCCTGTCGAGGTTCATCCCACGATCCTCTGATAGATGCCACAAATTTTTCGGCGTGCTCAAGAAGGAAAACGGACTCCAATGGAATTCCGACACCGTCAATGCCTTAAGAGAATTAAAATCATACTTGTCCTTGCACCCCGCTCCTTGCCATGGCGGAACCCAAAGAACGCCTCCTAATCTACCTGACCATGTCTGACGTTGCGGTGAGCGCATTCTTGTTCCGTGAAAATAAAGGTACGCAATCTCTAATCTAATACATTAGCAAAACTTTGGTCGACGCCAAAATGAGGTACCCCACCTCGAAAAGCTAGCCCTGGCTTTAGTCGTAGTTTCACGAAAGCTTATACCTTATTTCCTATGCCACCTCATCTCGCTAGTCATGACCTATCCCTTGAGGAGTATCCTACATAAATCCGAGCCGTTGGGCAGATTGGCTAAATGGGCCATTGATTTATGCGAGCACGATATAATATATCAGTCGCGAACAACAATAAAGTCGTAAGTACTCGTTGACTTCGTCACCGACTTCAGCCCAAAATAATGCCCGAACTCGAGAGGGTAGCCACTAGAACTTCCCCCGAGTTACCTGATCTATGGATTCTATACACCGATGGCGCCTTCAATGCGTCAGGATCCGGACCGGGACTCGTACTCGAGGTCCCGATAGGCGAAGGAATTCGCTAGTCCACACGGTGTCCTGATATGACTAACAATGAGGCCAAGTATGAGGCCGTGATTGCAGGATTAAAACTGGCCCTCAAATACGGAGCGCGGGTCATCCTCCGATGTGACTCACAGTTCATTGCCAATCAAGTCATAGGTACATTTCAAATCAAATAAAAAAAGGCTACAAAAATACCAGGATGAGATTTGCAAGCTGCTGCCCGAGTTCGATGAATGCTAGCTCGACCAGATAACTCGAGTGCAAAACATCGAGGCAGGCGACCTTGCCAAATTGGCGGCAGCTACCAAGAACATAAACGAAAAAGAGAACGTGGTCACTCTCCTCCATTCATCAATAGATCAAATCGAGGTACGAACTATAAACATGATTTGGGACTGGCGAAATCGTATTATCTCATATTTGCAGGACGGAGTGCTCCCACCCGATTAAAAAAGAAGCCAAGAAACTTCGAATGCAGGTGGCTAGGTACAACATCATGAATAACTACTTGCACAAAAGAACAGTTTGCGGTATCCTAGCAAAATGCCTAGGACCAAACCAAACGCGGCGCATCCTCGAAGAAGTACACGAAGGCCACTGCGGAGCCCATACCGGTAATCGAGCTCTAGTCAGATGCCTTATACGAGCAGGCTACTACTTGCCCACTATGAAAAAGGAGACCACCGACTTCGTCAGAAAGTTTGAGCAATACCAAAAATACACCCCCATGATTCACCAAGTGGGCGAGCACCTCCACTTAGTCACCTCGCCTTGGCCTTTCGCCAAATGGGGAATGGATATCATCATACCCCTCCCAGCGGGACGAGGTAATGTACGACTTCTTTTAGTTTTGACTAACTATTTTTCCAACTGGGTAGAAGTAGGTGCATTCGCCCAAATACGGGAGCAGGAAGTTATCACATTCATATGGAGAAACATCATATTCCACCTCGGCATCCCAAAAGAAATCAATTGCGACAAAGGATCCCGGTTTACTGGGAAAAAGACCGCCGAGTTCTTCGAGAAATGGAACATCAAGAGAATACTCTCCAGGCCAAATCATCCCACAAGCAACGGTCAGGCGGAGTCCTCCAACAATACAATATTGAACATCATGAAAAAGAAGCTTGATAACGCCAATGAACTGTGGACGAAATTACTACCGGAAGTGCTATGGGCATACCACACCACGCCAAAAACAAACACAAGAGAAAATCCATATTCACTAGTCAATGGGACTAATGCAGTAATCCCCGTCGAAGTCGGTGAACCAAGCCTAAGGTACTCAAACGAGAGCGGGCCAAGCAATGATGAAAGCAGAATGCAAGATCTCGACGAAGCCGAAGAGTGGAGAGGCATGGCCTACATAAGAATGATAGATAAAAAACAACAGGCAGGGCGGTACCACAACAAAAAATCCAAAGTCTGGCCACTCAAAGTTGGGGACTATGTACTCAAAGCCAAAACACAAGCGAGCAAAGATAGACGTCACCCAAGTCGTACTCTTTTTCCCTCAACCGAGGTTTGTCCCAATTGGGTTTTCTCGGGGAGGTTTTTAACGAGGCGACAAAGAGGGCGTCTCGAAGTTTAAGTGTTAAGTTCATCGCTCGACCTCTCAACTACTTCTCCAGGTCACCGATGAAGGGAGTAGATAGACTGGGACTTCTCGAATGTATGTACGAACTGAGCAAAAAAAATGTAAACCTCTCCAACGGATGTATAAACAAAGAAATATATGCAAGCATATGATGTTCCTACATGCCTCCACTAAGTTTACACATTACGCCAACGTAATAAATGTACATTTGACCTCGTTCAAATTATTTTTCAAGACTACATTCGACCTCGTTCGAATCAACTTACATTTGACCTCGTTCGAATAAACTTACATTCGACCTCGTTTGAATCGACTTACATTCGACCTCGTTTGAATCGACTTACATTTGACCTTGTTTGAATAGACTTATATTCGGCCTCGTTCGAATTATTTTTCAAGTCTACATTCGTATAAACTGTTATTTGACCTCGCTCGAATTAATCAACATTCGACCTCGTTCGAATAAACTATCATTTGACCTCGCTCGAATTAATCAACATTCGACCTCGCTCGATAAACTGTCATTCGACCTCGATCGAATTAAACAAACATTCGACCTCACTCAAATAAATTGTCATTCAGTCTCGCTCGAATAAACAGTCATCCAATGTCACTCGAATTAGACTAACATTCGATTTCGCTCGAATTATTAAACATTCGACCTCGTCAAATTACTTAAAGATTCAAACATTCGACCTCGACCGAATCGACTAACATTCGACAACATTCGAATATTTTAATGTCCTACCGCATTCGGACTAACTGAAAGTCAAGAAATCTTACAAAGAAAAACATTCACAGAAAAGCAAAAAGGGTCGAGAACATACAACAAAAAGTAAGTCATTTCATTCAAAACAAAACATCTTAAAAAGGGCCTGAAAGACGCCCCCACAAAAAAAGAAAGAGAAATAACAGAACAAAAACTAAGTACAAAGGCGTCACACCGTATCATCTCCACCATCACCAGTTCCATCAACATACTCATCATTTTACCAAGCATCAAATGCAAGCCCATCTAAATCATCTTCGTAATCGTCCATTCCGGGCGTACCGGGGTCGTAGCCACAAGCGTCACGAGATGCACGTGCCTTGACACGAGCATCCTCGAACTCCGCCTCGGAAGCCTTCATGGACGTCATCAGAGCCCTATATATATATATATATATCAAGCTGGGCCTCAGCATGAATCCACTTCTCGTACAACTCCCGTGACACATTGGGATAAGTGGAAGCATGAGAGGCAGACGGCTGGGCCTTCTGCTGTGCCTTCTCGGCCTACAGGGCAGAAATCTACTCGTTTAGGTATGATACCTTCGCCTCCCAACCACCTATCTGCTCTTCAAGACTTTCTTTTTTAAGCGCCGACATTTCTGCTTCACTAGCCCGCTCGGACCTGAAGACGCGGAGGGTACCCTCTAGTGCAGCCGCCTCCGCCGTAACACCCATTCTGGCTCTCTCAACTCTCTCCAACTCTTCGTCTCTGGCATCAGCTCGCCCCTCAAGCCGATGTCTCTAGCTTCACTCTTCTCGATCTCGAATCGTAAGGACGCCACCTAAGCCTGAAGATCGATATTTTCGGCCATTACTCCCTTGCTCACCTCGATCTCGTCATCCTTAGCTCTAAGTGTCCCATCAAGCACGCTGCACCTGCAAATATCCCTCATGAGCTCACCGTCCTTCTCCCTCAACTCCTCATCTTTTTTTTTCCAGCTCAACACGGAGAATCTGGAATTGACCGTCCTCACCGAATATGTTGACCAGTGCTCGGTGCTTGGTACGGTATTCCCTATATTTGGACTTCATCTTCTTATAGAGGGCCGCCCTCTTCTTTTCCCGACGATAATGCTCAATCTCCAAAATGAGAGTCTGATAGACGAAAGAAGACAAATCAGCAGAGGAAAATCACATAAAAGAAATGAATGAAGTTAAAGCGTGGAAAGAGAACTTGCTCGCAGGGCCATCCCAGAGATGCCCATTGACAGGACCGCGTCCTTCAACTTCTTGAGCGTCCTGTTCTCGGAGTCCGTGCACAAAGAGGCACAAGCTAGAACCACTCGTTCTGAGTTAACCAAGAGGTTGTAATCCATGGGGATATCGATGTTCCGGTAAGAACCCTCAGTCCTTATCTCCACCCGGCTAAACCTCTCCTCGAAGGCCTGCACCTCCTCAAGTCGATGTCAGATCCCGACCCATCGTCTTCTACAATGACAATTTTATCTCTCCCATTCGCATATGATGAGCCAACCTCAGTTGTTTGTGGTCGTTCCTCCCCCGTGGTAGCCCCTTCTGCCTCCAACGGCCTCCCCACTACGGAGATCTCTAGCGCAGAAGCAACCTCGATAACCTGTGGATGCGCCGAGTCCACGTCTAATACAATCGGCCCCTCAGGAGCGGCAGCGGCTGTGGTGGCTCTGATAGTTTCTACCATTCGTCTATTCAATGGTGCCGCCTCCTCCTCGCCTAGAGAAGACTCGTCTATCAGGTGCATCACCGGGTGGGACGGGGTCTCTATTGATATAACGACCGTCTGTGGGCCAGAGTCACCCAATGACGAGGTCTGAGGATATGCACTCCTTACGGATTCAGCCAGTACGAACTACATCCCAGCCGAGGCGACCACTTGGTGAAATGCAGGTACGGGAGCCTACGCCTTCTTGAAAGCCCGTCGACCTGACACAAAAAATGCATCCATATAAAAAATAATAATGAATTGTAACAGGCTATAACAAGGGCGAAATGATTATAAAGCTGGAATCTAACTTACCGGACGAGGGCTTGGGCCCGAACCTTTTATTGAAGGATGCTCAGTCACGAATCCCCACAGTGTGAGGCATGATGCGGGCTACCCAGACGCTGATGTCGACGACCAGAGAAGGTGGATGTCTCTCAGCTACAAACAAAAATGAGTTTCTCCAATGGGTAATATGCTATGATAAAAACACGAAGAAAATTGAGAAAACGTACTTCAAATAGTAAAAATACTTGCTAGGAAAATTCCACTGCTCAGGGAACCCGCTTGGGTTTGCCACCACGTGCTTGGTTTTGATGTAGAAATAGCTGAACCAAAATCGGCGGTTCACCTTGTCATCCATCCCCGACAACATCCATTTAGTTCTGCGGTGGCGAAGATGTATCATTGTGCCCCTGTAGAAGCTTGACGCGAAAAGGTGCAACAGGTGGCGGATAGAGACTTCACAGCCGGTCAGCTCTGCGAATTTCGTAAACATGAGATTTTTTTTGTAATTAAGGGGGAAAGGTGCGCCGGGCAGACAACATAAAAATGACAGAACTCTTCCTCCAATGAAGAAAGAGGAAGAGAATATCCCACTAAGAACGGGTAGGTATAAAATGCACAATACCCGGGCCGATGAACTTGTATCACGTCGTCCCCCGCCGAAACGATATCGATGTGGGTAGGGATGTGGAATTTGGATCTGAGGGCGGAGATATGCTTCAACTCCTTCTCGGACCTTACCGGCTCGGGGTCCGGAAAAGGTACCTTAGAGAAGTCGGTCCTGGAAGTTGGATTACGCGGAACGACCTCCTCCACAGTGGGGAAACTCTCATACTCCATAACCATGGGTTCTATGCCACTGAGAGGCATGGCCACCGATAATGGTCGCGTCAGAGACCGTCTCAGAGTTGGGAATCAAGTTGGACACTTTCCTATAGTATGTGTGCGGTGGAGCTGGAAGAGAAAGGGTGTGGATGGTGGAAAAAATAGAGGGCAAGAACTGAGGAAGAAAAAGAAGAAGACACTACTAGAAACACAAGATTTTCCCATAGCGATATCAGTGGGAAACCGGTGGGAAAATCATGTTTTCCCACCGCGTTCCCATTGAAACAGATGACTAGGAAAACGCTTGGTGGGAAATATCTTCCCAGAGAAGACGTGGGAACTTTCCCACGGATTTCCCAGCGAAGTATTAATAGGAAAATTAATGAAGTTTCCCACCAATAATTAGTGGGAAATATTTATTAGTAATTTTTATTAATTTTAATACATTTAGCCAGGGAAATGATGGGAAAAATGCATGGGATCTAAAAATAAAGTATGAACTTTCCCACTACTAACCGTGGGAATGTGCAAATTCTGAAAAATAAATTATGAACTTCCCCATCGATATTAGTGGCAAAAATGCAAATTTTGAAAAAAAAGGTATGAAATTTCCCACCGATACCAGTGGGAATATGCAAGTTCGGTAACTAAAGTGACAAACCTTCAGATTCAGTGGGAAATCTGGAAATAATTTTTGTGCATAATGCTGCTTTTTATAGTGCACCACCTGCCAAACCAAAAAATACAACCACCAACAACCTAAATACAATTAAACATTCACATAAATTCAGCATCTTCCGATATATTTCATTATAAACCAAACAAAATTGAAAATACTAGAAACCAATAATGCAACTAAACATTCATATAAGAAATTCAGCATTCAATCTTATCCAATTGATACATAATATTCAACATCCTAGTCCCACTCAAAATTAAATTAATAAAAGAAATTACTTCTTAGTCTTGTTAGAGCGCGGTGGAGAACGTGGTAGAGATGCTACGAGGGAGTTTAGCTGAGCCTTGAGGCTTTCAACGTCACTAGTGACACGTGTAAATGCAGCATCCTTTCGCCTCATTTCTTCCTCCCTCCGCCTCTCCTCTTCCTCCCTCCGCCTATCTTCTTCCTCCCTTCGCTTTGCCTCCTCCTCCCGCGCAGCCCTTTCCTGTGCATACAACTCAATAATCTCTGCTATTCTTCTATTCAATAGCTCAAACTCATCCTGATTAATCGATGACCTTGAGGAAGATGATCCACCATAAGACCGATGACTAGAACTAAACTCTGATCCAAGGCCGTAAACTCTTCCCTTATGTACGCCACCAGCCGCCTTAATCCACAAGTCCATATAATTCTCCTGGGAAGGTTGGATTGGCTTTCCTTGATCATCAGTTGGTTGGCTTTGAATGAACTCCTCCAAGTATTGTTTGAAAGTATTCTGCAAAAAAGTTACAACTATTATATGAACAAATTTAACTAATGAAAAATATTAAAAAGTAACTTGAAATCTTACATATGTTGTCTCGGCTCGTGGCTCGATCCAATTTGTCTTTGTTCCATCCTTTAGCTTCTTCATATGTGTATACTCAAATACCTCATCTTGAGTAGCTGGTCTTTTTAAAGATTTTTCCTGTTAAATACATTATCAGTTACAACTTGGAAGTGGGAAGCAAGTGGTAAGAAAAGATCTCAACTACCAGATGATGTGAAAACCAAACCTGAAGGACCACACTGGGATTTGATGAAGAGAATTAAAGAATCAGAACCTCGGAGCTATGCCATGATTCATGACACTATCTATGATCTAGAGCCTAGTTATGCTGAGCTTTATCAAAAAATCAAAGGTAAGAAACCATGGCTTATTGGTCCTTTGTTTTATTTTTCAAAGAGAGAAGAGGCAATTAGCAAGTCAAGAAACACTGCAGTTCAAGAGCAACACAACAACTTAAGTTGGCATGTTCCTAATGTAATTCTGCTTAATAAGTATGGTTCAGCTCCTGGCTTTTCCACTTCTATTGAACCACCGGATGTGGCTTGCTATAATACTTGTCATTTTAATAAGAGTACCCATAGTACTATTAGTGTCATTTTAATCAGAGTAACCAGTTAAATTGTACTCATAGTACTATTAGTGTCAATTATATGCATATGTAAAATAAACCCGTTGGTTTATACTATCAGTATATACAATTATCTGCATATGTAAAATGATTTTCCACCAACGGACAGAACCATAAGCCAAGATCATAGCAACATATAAGGAACAAATAACAACAAGATTTCTGTGCAAGTTCTAAGAATCTGTTTGCTATTCTACTTATGTTCTCACTTGAACATTTAAGACAGTAAACTTTAGAGCCTCTTGAATTTTTCTTCTCCTTTGCTTTTACTTCAAAAAAAATCATAAACCAAAGAAGAATAAGCACAAAGGACAAGATCAAGAAATGTGATCTTCTAACAAATAAGAAGAAGCACAATGATGAATACAACTTTCAGCTCATGATAATGCTTATTGAATGAGGCCATATTGATGATCATTAATCAGCAGCTATAGTCTTCAACTTCTATATAATAACTTCCTACAGAAAGCATATATGAATTTGTCCTACTACCTTATAAGTAACTTAATTGTATAAACTAAGGACTAGACTAGTATTGTGGGTGTACCTTTGTACCTCTATTTTGTGTGGGATCAAACCACTTGCATCGAAAAAGTACCAATCTTTTCTTTGGCCAACCAACATACTCTATTTCTAAAATCTTCTAGAGCACACCATAATAATCAATATCCCCACCTTGGTCACCATCACCACCTTTCACCCATACCCCGCTATTAATGGTTTTCTTATTCTTAGACCATTCTTCCATATGAAACTTGTATCCATTGATAAAATACGTAGACATGATTTTGACTTGTGGGGTAGGTCCCCAAGCTATATCACGCAAAAAAGGATCACATATACCATTATTTGGATTATTAACCTATATAGAGTTGAATAAAATCAATAAGTTAGAAAATCATATAGTGTGTAAATAATGAAAATTTTGTTACATATTAATTAACACTTACGTAATCTCTAAACCACTCTGAAAACCTAGGATAAACATCAGCATGGCCAAACTGACTCACAAAGTAACTGTCAGACATTTTACAATGTTTATTAGTTAAAAGAAGAATATATTATGCACATAGGTCAATAGTATAATTCCAAACCTACTTGGAAAATTGTTGAACTTCGAGGCAATTCAGTAATACATGTGTTGTAGCCGATTTTTTTCCTTATCAGTCCAACTTCTTTTTTGACGACTTCTCGGACCTCTACCCAATTGATTGAATATGGATATTGGGGGTGCCAAAGGATCATTATCGCCTTCATCATGCCGATTCGGCCTATTTCTCAAACATGGAACATGATTCTCAAAATAATACGAACAAAAATGAGAGGTTTCTCTAACTAGATACGCTTCACATATTGAAGGATGACATCCTATCAAAATGCTTCCACGCTTCTCCATCCGAAGGATGACACAAAACACCAGACGACCTTCTATTTCCATAGTGCCATCTCATATAAGGAGCAGAACTCATTGATGCATACATCCTCTTTAATCTAGGTATAATTGGTAAGTAATGCATCTTCTTAACTGCAACTTTATTACATTTGGAATTTGTGACTTCCTTAAAACGAGATAATCCACAAAATTTGCACGCTTCTAGAGCCGCATCATCTTTATAATATAACTTTCAACCATTTTCATAACAATCATTTTTTGTTGAGGAAAGTCCTAACTTGGAAACCAATTTCTTTGCATTATAGTAATCCTTGGGTAAGTTAATGTTCGGGCTAACTTCACTCATGAGCCCAATTATAGCATTCATGCCCGCTTGAGAAATATTCCAATCTGATTTAATAGTTAGTAATCTAACTGCAACAGACAACTCAGAATGCATTGAGCCTTCATAGAGTTGACGACTAGTCGACTCTAATGATTCATAGAAGCGCTTTGCCTTATCATTGGGAGGCTCAACAACATTTTGTTGGGATTGAACCCCTGGGTAAAAACCAAAAGCATCTGACACCATTTCATGCAATCGAGAATTTTCAACATTATTCTCCATTTGTGTACTTCTCTCACCACTAACTAGATTATGAAAATGAACATCACCAATACTACAATAGTTCTCTCCATGAACAGTCCACACATAATAATTTTCCCTAAACCCCTTGCTATAAAGATGGACTTTAACATTTTCCGGTTGCAACAACTATGTACACTGGCATTTCACACAAGGACACATAATTGTTCCTTCGTTACGAAATTCAGGAAGTATTTTTGCATGAGCAATAAATCCTTTAACACCTTCAACAAACTCTTCCTTTAATCCACAAAGATTAGGATGATTCCTATCGTACATCCATCTACGATGTTCACGTTTCATCTAGTACACAAATACACACAAACAAATGAATAGAATTAGAACAATTTATTCGTTTCAATTTAGTTTACAATTAATCTTGAATACTATACCTTAAAGAACTCACTTAGTTTATAGTTAATTATGAATAGTATACCTTAAAGAACTTACTTTTATTCGTCTTTTTATAAGTCAAGAAAAGGCTATGGTTTTAGATCAAATTACTATGAATGAAAAGTACTTTTTCATAGAAATTCTCTTATTAAGTTCTTGAAATCAGTTTAAAAAATCAAACTAAGATTCTAACACATTCGCTATCATCCATAAATAAATTTAAACTTGGAGGAAGATATAACATTCACAATAAATAATTTATTTTATCAAGGTAAAAGCAATATAAATTCATGTAGTTGTTCTAACAATTTAACAGCTTAACTTACATTTAACAACTGAAATCAACTTAGAGATTAGCAAATGATGTTACCTCAAGACTTATAACCTGTTTTTATCTTCTTTCACACTTTTGTATCTTCACTTCCTGGTCATTTAAAAAATCTAGAAACTTTTAAGCATATATTCCATGAAAATTATTTGGAGAAATAGCTATTAATGCACAAGGATAGAAAAACAACTTTACTATGAAGAACAGTGGAATTCCATGAAGAACATGGTAAAGAAAAGATGACAAAAGATGCAAAAATGATAAGTGATTCCAATTTTTGCCAGCCTTAACAATTTATCAGGAAAAAGAAACATCCAAACATTTATAATTTTCAACAAAAATCTGAACTTTACTCCATGAAAGCACTTTTTATCCTCAACTTTGCAAAAAATCATTAATCTATCCATCTATTTACTCTTCAGAAACCACTGATCTTTGCTCAATAGCACGAGACAAATTTACACATTATGAAACAAAAAACTACCAGTTGCCCCATTTTACTGAGAGTGCATCTAATCTAACTAAAGAAAACCAAATAAAAATTCACAATTTACATTTAAAAAATTAAATTTTTCACAAACAATCAACTTAATCCACAATGCCAAATCATCCCTCGCTTAATTCACACACAAAAAAAACAGAAATCTCAATTGAAAAAGATTACAAACATTTATTACTATATAATGGGATGATTTGCACTTCCCTCTCTCTAGATTTTCAGGCATGGAGGAACCCTAGATTTTTAA
>ML262361.1:44550-63209 GCA_005239495.1 Nicotiana undulata
GGGGCGGAATCAGGTCAAGTCGCCGGTCCCAAGTATCGATTTACGCCTCTAGCCATGCCATATATTCCTGGTCCACCCTGGAACGATCATCCCACTGGTAATGTGTGGTATGCCAGGCGGGCGGTGACAATACAAGCTGCGAGCGGCCAAACTGGCGATGTACCCGCTCGGTGGAATGATGCTCCACAGTATCAAGGTACATCAACAGGACGGAAGAGATCCAAATAAGTTGGCCGACCGAGCAATAATCGGGCAAGCCAGTTGTCACGACCCAAATTTCCCTCCGTTGGGTATCGTGACGGCACATAGTCTTAAGGGCTAGGTAAGCCTAACATTTAGTAAACATAAATCATAATATCGAAACTTTTTAATGCTTTTTGAAATAAATCTCTATACATTACATATCTTTCCAAAACCCGGTAAGTACAAGTCATAAGTTTTAAAGAATTTACACTAAAACTCCTAAATTACCACTGTTCGGAAATAAGTACGACATTGCGAACAAAGAAAATAAGACGGTGACTCCGAAATCACGAACGCTGAAGCGGTTTTACCTTGAGTCTCCACAATAGCAACCGCGCTGCTAACAATCAATCGACTGGCTATGCGAAACTTGGAATCTGCACAAAAATGTGCAGAAGAGTAGTATGAGCACACCACAGCGGTGCCCAGTAAGTATCAAGACTAACATCAGCGAAGTAGTGACGAGGACTAGTCGAGACACCCACTGGTCCGATAAACTAAACAAGCATAGATATAGGAATAACAGAATATGACATCTATCTAATGACTACACAATATAATTAACACAAAACAAGTACAAAGCGGAAGGAAAATACAACAAATAACAACTGAACATCATAATAGTACCCAGAGGAATGGACGGGAACACATCCCGAAGACCGAGACCGCAATACGGTAAGAACAAGTAGTAATTAAACACTGCAATAGTTTTCCACACCAGGCCTTAGCCAACGACCCCAAATGATTGGTGAGAGCTTCGAGTGTAGACTTTCACCCCCAAGTTTATATTGAAAGCTTAAAAATATAATCCTTTCAAATAGAAAATTTCCTAGAAATATACTTCCTCCGAATATATATATATATATATATATATATATATATATTTCAGAAAGATACTCTTCAAACATAATTCCTTCAAGATAAATGCCTTTCAAATATACTTTTCCAATAAATGTCTTTCAAACATAGTTTTCTGCAAGATAAATACTTTTCAAATATACCTTTCAAAATAACAGTCTTTCAAACATAGTTTTCTTCAAGGCAAATGCTTTTCAGCCATACTTTCCAATAAATATCTTTCGTTCATAATTTCTTCAAGATAAATCTACCGAAAACTCCGTTCGTAGTTTAGAATTTGTCATACAGTATAGGGGGGATCTCCCAGAATACATCCGTAGTCCCCAAAAGTAAATGTGCAGTGCTGGGGGGATCTCCTAGAATACATCCGTAGTCCCCAAAAGTAAATATGCAGTGCTAGGGGGATCTCCCAGAATACGTCCGTAGTCCCCAAAAGTAAATATGCAGTGCTGGGGGATCTCCTAGAATACGTATGTAGTCCCCAAAGTAAATATACAGTACATGGGGGATCTCCCGAAATACGTCTGTAGTCCCCAATTTAAATATGCAATGAAATCAACAGAGATAACAACCATAACACGGCAGAAACATCGTACACTGCCACAACAATCAATAAGCAACAAAAGATAGAAATGCAATGTACAACGAGCAAATCAACACAAGAGCTTAAATCACAAGGACGGTAGAACTCAATCACAAGGAATAACCACTGAAAGGAAATAATAAGAGTAAAGAAAGCAGCTTAACCAGGGAGAAACACGACGTAACAACGAATTCACAGTATTCAAGTCCACAATAAGATGCCATCACAAGTCAAGAGATTCCAAGTACAAGCTAGTCGACTAAGGGGTAAATTATCTAAAGTTGCTTTTTAAGGTTGAATAGTCATGAGATTTCCACAATCCAAATAAAGGTAAGTAGCTAGAGACAATCCTAACCCCAACTACTGCTAAACAATTATAAGGCGAGATATTACTAATTTCAGTTAAGTAGGCAGTTTATGAAGAAAGATATAGCAGGATGATAGGAGAGGTTAATTCTTCAATTAAGACCAAATAGAAAACAAAGGAAAATCTAAAAGCAATTAAATTCTAATTCAAGCAGGAAGAGATGAAACTAGCAATCAGGAACTAAGTCATAACCATTATAACTTCATACACGGGGAAAATAACGACCTAAGAACTCTAAAAGGCCAACTTCATACAAATAAGTCCGAGTACGCACTCGTCACCTCGCGCACACGGGCTACAGTCAACATAGAAGACTCAAATCCTAAGGGGTAGTTCCTCCAAACAAGGTTAGGCAAGATACTTACCTCGAAGACGACAACCCGGTACTCTAAAATGGACTTCTCGGGTGAAAAGACCTCCGGACGGCTCAAATCCAACTAGAACAACTTCAAAACACACATAAATCATATAAGGGACTATTCCGAATAATAAAGTTTCGCTCTTTACAAGAATCTAAAAATCGATCCAAAAGTCGACCCCCGGGCCCGCACCTCAGAACCCGTCAAATTTTACACAATCCTAATACCCATTTCAATATGAGTTCAACCATACAAAATTACCAAATTCCAATACCATTAGTCCCTCAAATCATGAAATTTCGTTTTGAGAATTTTCTTCAAAAACCAACATTTATTTCAACCCAAAACACAACTTAAATGATAAAAACAAGGATAAAATTATGGAATATATATAATTCTAGGTGAAGAGCACTTACCCACTCGATTAGCTTGAAAATCCCCAAAAATCGCTCCCAAATTCAAAGTCTAAAGCTCAAAATGTGAATAAAATGGCTAACCCTCGTTTATAAGAATCTGCCCAGGCCATCCGCGCATGCGACCACTTAGCCGCATCTGCGCAAATCGCAGGTGCACGATACCAACCGCACCTGCGGTCCTTCTCGCTCCTGCGCCCAAGAAACCGCTGCTGCGAGGACCGTACGTGCGCCCCAATGTTCCGCACCTGCGGAGGCTGTCCAGTCCGCTTATTCTCGCACTTGCGTGATCTTTTCCGCACCTGCGAAGCTCGCACCTATGGTTCCCTATCCGTAGGTGCGGCCACACCAGAACAACAATGCCAGCTGCATTTCCAAACTTCAAACTTCCCATTAACCATCTCGAGCTCCTCGGGACCTCAACCAATTACACCAATATGTCACATACAAATACATGAACTTAGTCGAACCTTTGGAACACCCAAAGCAACATCAAAACAGCGAATCATTCTCGGATTCAAGCCTAAGAATTTCTAAACTTCTAAAAATCGCCAACGATGCCGAAACTGACCAAACCACGTCCGAATGACCTGAAATTTTTGGCGCACACGTAAAAAAATGATGCTATGAACCTATTCCAACTTCTGGAATTCCATTCCGACCCCTATATCCCAAAAAGTCAACTATGGTCAAATTTCTCTATTTTTCATCTTTCGCCGAATTACCTCAAATTACTCTACGGGCCTCCAAAACCAATTCTGGACACGCGCCTAAGTCTAAAATCACCATACGAAGATGTTGATATTACCCAAAACTCATTTCGAGACCGCTTACATAAAAGTCAAACCTCCGGCCAAATCTCACCGCTTAAGCTTTAAAAATTAAAATCCCTCTTTCAATGCCACTCCGGATCATCCGGTAATTGAATCCAACTATGGACGCAGGTTGATGTTCACAAGGTGAAGATGTTCAAGACCTTATGCCACCAAACAAAGCTTAAATTCTCAAAACGACCGACCGGGTCGTTACACCAGCTATTAGCGCGTCGCTGTATGGACTCCAAATGAACTATTAAGTAACAATAGAAAATGTGAGTATACGCTACACATATAAAGCCAGGACAAGTAAACTTAGGTATACATTTACCTGTGCACCCTCCAGCAAATACAACAAATCCCTGCACAAATGAGAGATTATATCGAGCCTCGTACTATCATCCATATCCCAGCCGGAGAACCCGGGTTACCCTCCTAGCTAGAGGGAGAAACGGAGGTGGTGCACCCGGAGCTAATGGTGGTAGAGGTGGATACAACTGTAGGAAACGTTCCCAGGACCAAACATAACATACAAAGTGGACGTAAAATTTAAGATGTATTTTTACTAGGTATGTTATAATGAATAGAGTATTCAAATATGTTTTCACTTGTAGCACCGGCAAAAATCCAGCAACATCGTGCTGGGTGCCCATGCTCACCCGGCATATCTACTTGTACAAGTAGGCGAGAACAACAACACGCTAGTTGTACTAGGGTAAATCATCTAGTCGCTCAAGATGATGAAGAAATCTCAAAGCTGGCTAGGTTCCCTAAGTGTTCGGGAACAAGATCCCTCCTAACATAAGGAGTAGCAGCAATATCGTGTACCGGTGAATATGCAGCTCCGGTGTATCACCTGTGATGTCAAGGTGCAATACCTCCAAATGGTCTCGGATAGTCGTCAACTGCAGACGACTGGCCCCAACCAGTGTATTCTCCTCCTATGACCAGGAACCGGTGAGCCGCTGCAGTATATCCAGTTATTGCCCACCTGTTATAAAGACCCCTAAAATTTCATGTCTAAAATAATGCCCGAATAGGTCCCTGTGTTGTTATAACTGTAGGAATTCTTAAAACGGACCCAATTTGAGTAAAACGTATCCCAAAGCTTAAAAGATAAAATTTTCCAGGAATTGCGCGTTATGCGACGCACTATGTGATCGCATAACAAGTATGCGGACCGCATAGTGGTCGCATACCTGGACATGCTACTGTCCGAATTAAGGACAACTACGCGACCTAGAATGCGATCGCATAGTTGTCGCATTGTTGCCCCATGGTTTCTGTGAGGGAGGTTATGCGACGCACTATGCGATCGCATAATAGGTATGCGTACCGCATAGTGGTCGCATACCTGGGCAGATTGTTTTTCAATTTTGACCCATTTGAGGGCCATTTCTGCGACAGGAATACGGACCGCATAGCAGGAATGCGATCGCATTCCCGACCGTATTTCTGTGTCGGGGCTCCTATTTTCTAAATTTTAAAACCCGACACCCAGTTTAATAAAACATCCCCCCTTCATTTTTAACATGCATCTGATCAAAATAGAGAGAAGTGAGAGTGGGTTCTAGAGAGAGAAGTCCCCATCTTCCCCAAATTGATTCTCCAAGCGTCACTCAAGCCCGAAAATTATCGAGTTATTGTCATCTTCTTCACTCAAAAAGGTAAGTCTTCACCCCATTTCCCTTTAATTCTCAGATTTTAGTTATGAATAAAACACACATAGGTTGTTTCTTGAAAAGGAAAAGTTGAAACTTTGCATGCATATGAAAAATCTTCCATGACCTAGTAAAGGGAAGCTAGTTAAAGTAATTTTTCACTAAAAAAGGGGTTAGTAATATAAGGGGCCACATGGAGTTTGATAAAATGCCCAATTGAATTCAAGATTCCTAATTCTAAGTGAAATATGTCACATTGTGGAATAGATTGACGGTGTTAGACGGTCCGGTGAATTGTGATAGAAACTAAAAGGGAAAAATTCCGATTCGAGGTATGTATGGCTAACTTTAATCTTCGTAGAGTCACCCTGTTGGTGTCCGAGCATTTAGTATGAGTTCTTGCTGAATACATGTGAATTGATTGTTTTGAAGTATTGAGGTGTAAGATTTCATTCTCTGATTCTCTTAGTCTATTATCATGTTAATTGAATTTGTGAAAGATGATTTCTTTGTGATTACTCTATCATGTGCAAGGTTCGTTAAGTGCTCGAATATGTTTGTATAAAAGAATGGTAAAAATCCAAAGTGCGTGAATGTATCTAAGTGCTAAGGGCTGTGTAACAAGTGATGAGAAGGAGTTGTGAATTGATTTAATCAAACTAAATGACCATGGCAATATCTGATATGACTCATTTCTTGTCAAAGTTTATTGTGGCTTGACTTCGTACGGATTGTTGGTTGTAATAAATTTATATTCTTGATTGATGAGAATCTTTGTGATTTAATAAAAGGTTGATAAAGACTATTGTGAATACATGATTGATTGGTTATTATGAAATTGTACTCTTGATGATATGAAGCCTTGTGATTTAATTGTGGGCTGTTATTGTTGCTACGAAATGTAATTGTCCGGTGGGATCGGGTTGCACGCTGCAACACGAAGTAATAAGGGTGAAATGTGAACGTATGGTGGGATCGGGTTGCACGCCGCAACACGAAGTAATAAGGGTGAAATGTGAACGGATGAATATTTGGAAATGAGTAACTGTGAAATCTTTATTGTGATTTTCTGTATATTTATGTGGTATCTGTGTGGTTTTCCTAACTGTCCTTCAATTGTGTACTATTTGATTCTACTTAGAATAAAATTTGTTCATACATACTAGTACTATGCAACAGTACTAATGTCCCTTTTGCTGGGGCCGCTACATCTTTTAAATGGATGTAGGTGGTTCCATAGCATGTAGCTCAGCCCGCCGTTAGTGGTGCCTCCTCTTCATCTCTTCAGCAGTTCTGGTGAGCCTCATTTCCTCTCGGGGCCGTGTGTGGATTGTTCCATTATCTTTTGCTTATGATGTAGAAGTTATAGCCGAGGCCTTGTCACCAGCAAGTTTATGTAAAACTCCTAGTACTCTTAGAGGCTCCGTAGACACTGTGTGGGTTGTATATATATGTATATTTTGGGAGGTAGTTGTACTCACTCATAATGGTGAATCGCAAATCAGAAAGGTTTTATGTAACTTGTATGTTTTGGATTATCTATTGTTGAAAGTTAAAGAGGAAAAAATGGAAATCATGTTGTAAATTGTACTTTGGATCTAAATTGTCTAACTCACATGGAATAATGTATGTTATGAACACGTGGTAAATCGTTGGGTAGGAAAGGCAAACTAGGTCCGCTTGACTGGGTTTATCCGGTTAGGCGCCGGTCTCGTTCCTCGATTTTGGGGCGTGACAAACTTGGTATCAGAGCCTAAGGTTTTAAAAGTGTCCTAGGATGTCTCGGAGCCGTGTCTAGTAGAGACCTTCTTATTGGTGTGTTGTCGACCACATCTATAATTAGGGGGCTGCATGGACATTTAGGAAAATACCCTTTCATTATTACTTTGTATCGTGCGATTAAGTGAAAGGTGAGAATGTCTTTATCTAACTCGTGCATTTGTCCTAATTTTCAGTAAATGGCGCCCAAGAAGAGAGCTCGACTCGGCCTAGATGCCAATGCCACCCCAAGTGTGGACATAAATCCCTTATCTAATGGTGCGGGTGAGAATGATTCCTCGACCTTGAATTACCTGACTCCTCCGTGCCAGGCCAGTCTATCCCTATTCCTGCTCCAGCGGAGGGTACTAAAATCCCTCCCGCTGATGTTCCTGATCCTTCCTCAGTCCCAGCTTCCGGTCCCAGTATTTCTGATGGGGACTTTAGGGGAGCTATTCAGATGTTGACTCAGTTAGTGGCCTCCCAGGACCAAAGATCACAGGCTGCCTCTGCTTCCTCTAGCGAGCAAGGGGATTCTTCGGGTTACAAGGTTAACCAGTTTCTGCGGTTAGCCCCTCCAGAGTTCACATGAACCGATCCCGAGGCCGATCCTTAAGATTTTGTAGATGAAATGTGCAAGAATCTCCAGGTTATGAAGGCTACTGAAACAGAGGGAGTTGAGTTAGCTTCCCGTCGTCTAAATGGAGAAGCATATTCATGGTTTGAGATGTGGGAGAGTTCCCGTGGAGAGGGGAGCCCTACGGCGAGGTGGGTCGAGTTTGTAGATTCTTTCATGGATAATTTACTGCCTGTCGAGATTATGGCAGCCCGTGCTGCAGAGTTTGAGGTCCTTAAGCAGGGCTACATGAGTGTATGGGAGTACCATATGAAGTTCGTCGTTTGTCCAAGTATGCTACCCACATGATGCCAACTATGGAGGCCAGAGTTCATCGGTTTGTTCAAGGCCTTGGTCCCTTGGTTGTCAATGAGGCTGCTACAGCTGCTTTGCACTCAGATATGACTATGGGAAGATTGTGGGATTCGCCCAGGCTACTGAGGCTCAGAAATTGAAGATAAGAATGGAGAGAGAAAGTGGTAGTAGGTCCCGGTCAGCGGGCAACCCTGGGAGTTCGGTGGGAGGTGGGAGATCAGCCTTAGGGAGAGGGTCACCACGGCCATCTCAGTCCTATGCTCAGTCCTCAGCGATTGCACCGCCATCAGTGCATAGTTATCAGTAGGGAGGTGGCTTTGGGCCCGGTTCGGACAGCAGGAGGTTCCATCAGTCAGGTCGTTCTGGTAGGAGGTTCCTGCAACAACAGAGGGCCCCATGTCCTAAGTGTGGGAGGTCCCATTCTGAGCCATGTCACTTGGGTATACCGGTGTGCTATAGATGCGGAGAGAGAGGCCATGTTCAGAGAGACTGTCGTGCACCCAGTTAGGGCATATGTAGGGGTGGTGATCAGCCGTCTAGTTCTTCAGCTGCCATATCTTCCGCACGCTCTCCAGATCTAGTAGGGCGCGATGCAGCTAGAGGTAGAGCACGGGGTCAAGGGGGACCCAGTCGGTTCTATGCTTTGAGAGGTCGCCAGAGTGAGAAGGCTAATCCAGATGTTGTCACAGGTATTCTGACTGTCCAATCGCATGATGTTTATGCTCTTATTGATCCCGGGTCTTCATTATCATATGTCACTCCATTTATTGCTTCAAGTTTTGGGATAGGACCCGAACAGCTTCACGAGCCGTTCTCTGTGTCGACTCCGGTTGGTGATTCTATCACGGCCGCGCGAGTCTATAGGAACTGTGTTGTCACGGTGTGTGGTCGCGATACCACGGACGATCTTATCGAGTTAGAGATGTTAGATTTTTATGTAATCATGGGAATGGATTGGCTCTACTCGTGCTTTGCTAAACTCGACTGCCGAACCAGAATTATGAGGCTCGAGTTTCTTAATGAGCCAGTTATTGAATGGAAGGGGAATAATGTTTTGCCGAGAGGTAGGTTTATTTCCTATCTTAAGGCCTCCAAGATGATCAGGACGGGATGCATCTATCATTTGGTCCGGGTTGCGGACACCACTTCAGAGGTGCCTGCTCCCGAGTCCGTGCCGGTTGTGAATGGGTTTCTTGAAGTCTTTCCGGATGAGCTTCTTGGGATTCCGCCAGATAGGGAGATTGATTTCGGGATTGATGTATTTCTAGATACGCAACCAATATCTATCCCACCTTACAGGATGGCGCCAACAGAATTGAGAGAGTTAAAAGAACAATTGAAAGATCTAGTAGAAAAGGGTTTCATTCGGCCAAGTGTGTCGCCTTGGAGCGCACTGGTTCTTTTTGTCAGAAAGAAAGATGGATTGCTTTGAATGTGTATTGATTATCGGCAGCTCAACAAGGTCACTATCAAAAACAAATATCCATTGCCTCGGATAGATGACTTGTTCGATCAATTGCAAGGTGCTAGGTTCTTCTCAAAGATTGACTTACGGTCCGGATAGCACCAGTTAAAGATCAGGGAGCAAGATATTCCTAATACCGCCTTCAGGACTTTCTATGGGCACTTTGAATTTATGGTGATTTCTTTTAGGCTAACCAACGCCCCAGCAGCTTTTATGGACCTTATGAATCTGGTTTTCAAACCGTTTCTTGACTCTTTTGTGATTGTCTTCATTGACGACATCCTTGTTTGTTCGCGAATTCGGGAAGATCATGTTAATCATCTCAGGGCAGTTTCTTCATCAGCACCAGTTATATGCAAAGTATTCAAAATGTGAGTTTTGGCTAGAATCAGTCATCTTTTTGGGCCATGTTGTTTCCAGGGAAGGGATTCGGGTTGATCCCCAAAAGATTGCAGCGGTAAAAGATTGGCCTAGACCAACGACCCCGACAAAGATTCGTGGTTTTTGGGTCTAGCTGGGTATTATCGGAGGTTTGTGGAGGGATTTTCTACCCTCGCCTCCCCATTGACTAAGCTGACACAAAAAGCAGTTATGTTCCAGTGGTCCGATGCTTGTGAAAAGAGTTTTCAGGAATTGAAGTCTAGATTGACTTCGGCGCCAGTGTTGACCTTGCCAGAAGGTTCAGAGGGATTCGTGGTTTATTGTGATGCTTCAAGAGTTGGTTTGGGGTGTGTGTTGATGCAATGTGGTAAGGTTATAGCGTATGCTTCAAGGCAGCTCAAGAATCACGAGAAGAATTATCCGACGCATGATTTGGAGCTCGCGGCGGTTGTGTTTGCTTTGAAAATCTGGCGACATTATCTTTATGTGGTCCATGTGGACGTGTTCATAGACCACAAGAGTCTTCAGTATTTATTCAAGTAGAAGGAATTGAACTTACGACAACGGAGGTGGTTAGAATTGCTCAAGGATTATGATATGAATATTTTGTACCATCCAGGGAAGGCGAATGTGGTGGACGACGCTCTTAGTCGGAAATCCATGGGTAGCTTGGCACATTTAGAAGCCAGTCAGAGGCATTTGGCTTGAGAGGTTTATCAGTTGGCCAGTATAGGGGTCTGTCTTTCAACCTCAGATGAGGGGAATGTCGTGGTGTGTAATGGAGCAGAGTCTTCGCTTGTAGCGGAAGTCAAGAGAAAGCAATTCAGGGATCCGACTTGGGCACAATTGAGGGAAGAAATTTTGAATCACAAGACTTCAGCATTTTCACTGGGCAATGATGAATGTGTCTTGCAGTGTCAAGGGAGATAATGTGTTCCAGATGTGGATGATCTCCGGGAGAGGGTAATGTGGAAATGTATCACGATCTCAAGGAGATTTATTGGTGGAATGGTATGAAGAAGGGTGTGGCGGACTTTGTGGCGGACTTTGTGGCTAAGTGTCCGAATTGTCAGCAAGTGAAGGCCGAGCATCAGAATCCTGGCGGGTTGACGCAGCTCATGGAAATACCATTGTGGAAATGGGAAATGATCAATATGGACTTCGTGGTAGGGTTACCTCGCACTCAGCGCAAGTTTGACTCAATTTGGGTAATAGTGGATCGACTCACGAAGTCGGCGCATTTCTTGACAGTCAAGCCCACCGATACTGCAGAACAGTACGCTCAGTTGTATATCAAAGAGATAGTCAGACTTCATGGCACTCCAGCTTCTATTATCTCGGATCGAGGGGCCCAGTTCACAGCTAACTTTTGGAGGAAATTTCAGCAAGGTTTAGGTACTCAGGTAAATCTCAACACAACTTTCCACCCACAGGGACGATCAAGCGAAGCGGACTATTCAGACGCTTCAAGATATGCTGCGGGCTTGTATTTTAGATTTCAAGGGTAGATGGGATGATCAGTTGCCGCTTATAGAGTTTGCTTACAATAAAAGCTTTCATGCTAGTATTCATATGGCCCTATTTGAGGCATTGTACGGAAGAAGGTGTAGGTCTCCGATTGGATGATTTGAGGTTGGTGAGGCAGAATTGATAGGACCAGATCATGTGCAACAAGCAATGGAAAAAGTTAGAGTCATTAAGGAAAGGATGAAAACTGCTCAGAGTCGTCAGAAATCCTATGTGGACGTTCGTCATAGAGATTTGGAGTTCCAAGTAAATGATTGGGTATTCTTGAAGGTGTCTCCCATGAAGGGAGTCATGAGGTTTGGGAAGAAAGGGAAATTGAGTCCGAGGTATGTTGGGTCATATAGGATTGCACAAAGGATAGGGCAAGTAGCGTATAGGCTGGAGTTTCCCCTTGAAATGTCATTAGTGCATGCAGTGTTTCATGTGTCCATGTTAAAGAAGGTAATTGGAGATCCAGCTGCCATCGTGCCAGTTGAGACCATTAGAATTAATGAAGAATTGTCATATGAAGAGGTTCCGGTTGCTATCCTTGATAGGCAAGTCCGTAGATTGAGAAACAAAGAAATTGCTTCTGTTAAAGTGTTATGGCGAAGTCAGCAAGGCGAGGAAGCCACGTGGGAAGCGGAAAGTGAAATGAAAGAAAAATATCCCCATTTGTTTGAACAAGTCTAGTAGTGATCGTGAGAACTTCCATCTCTAAGTGAATACACCTTTGTGTTTAATTTTGTGCAAGAACACTTCACTCTCCTAATTTCCTTATTATTGTAACACCTCAAGTTGTGCCATATTTGTGTATGTTGTGATTATTTGGGTAAAGTGCAGCTCTTTGAAGTAAGCTAAAATTTATGTGCAATTCATGTGGTAGTTAAATGATATGCAAGTTATGGTGTTAACTGAATTATGTATAAGCATGTTGAAGTAAGTGAATTGTATATGATTTGATGGGATAACTTAATTATGTGCAAATTTTTGGAGTAAATGAAATTATGTGAAACTCATGTGATGGTTAAATGATTAATTGAAGTGTAGATTGGTAATGATTAATTGAAGTGTATACGGCATGCTGAAGTAATTGAATATATGCAAGTTGTTGAGGTAACAAGGTTATATACAAGTTGTTAGAATAACTGCATTATGTAGCATGAAATTGGAAATGTGTTTCGGGGGCTCTCTGTCAAGTATATAGGCCTAGTTACAAAGGAAACTCTGGCGAAATTTCCAGAAAATATCGGAGTTAGTGAAAATAGAGGGTTTTACGTAATGTGTTGTCCAAAATGATTTCCCCGATCCTCATTCGAGGACGAATGATTTTAAGTGGGGGAGGATGTAAAGACCCGTAAAATTTTATGTCTAAAATAATGCCCGAATAGGTCCCTATGTTGTTATAACTGTAGGACTTCTTAAAACGGACCTAATTTGAGTAAAAAGTATCCCAAAGCTTAAAAGATAAAATTTTCCAGGAATTTCACGTTATGCGATCGCATAACAGGTATGCGGACCGCATAGTGGTCGCATACCTGGACAAGCTACTGTCCGAATTAAGGACAACTATGCGGCCCAGAATGCGATCGCATTTTGGGTATGCGGACCGCATAGTGGTCGCATACCTGGACAAGCTACTGTCCGAATTAAGGACAACTATGCGGCCCAGAATGCGATCGCATTTTGGGTATGCGGACCGCATAGTTGTCGCATTCTTTCCCCATAGTTTTTGCGAGGGAGGTTATGCGACGCAATATGCGATCGCATCTCACGTAAGCAGACCGCATAGTGGTCGCATACCTGGGCAGATTGTTTTCCAATTTTGGCCTATTTGAGGGCCATTTCTGCGACAGGAATGCGGACCACATAGAAGGAATGCGATCGCATTCGTGACCGCATTTCTGTGTCGGGGCTCCTATTTTCTAAATTTTAAAACCCGACCCCCAGTTTAATAAAACACCCCTCCCCTTCATTTTTATCATGCATCTGATCAAAATAGAGAGAAGTGAGAGTGGGTTCTAGAGAGAGAAGTCCCCATCTTCCCCAAATTGATTCTCCAAGCGTCACTCAAGCCCGAAAATTATCGAGTTATTGTCATCTTCTTCACTCAAAAAGGTAAGTCTTCACCCCATTTCCCTTTAATTCTCAGATTTTGGTTATGAATAAAACACACATAGGTTGGTTCTTGAAAAGGATAAGTTGAAACTTTGCATGCATATGAACAATCTTCCATGACCTAGTAAAGGGAAGCTAGTTAAAGTAATTTTTCACTAAAAAGGGGGTTAGTAATCTAAGGGGTCACATGGTGTTTGATAAAATGCCCAATTGAATTCAAGATTCCTAATTCTAAGTGAAATATGTCACATTGTGGAATAGATTGACGGTGCTAGACGGTTCAGTGAATTGTGATAGAAACTAAAAGGGGAAAATTCTGATTCGAGGTATGTATGGCTAACTTTAATCTTCGTAGAGTCAACTTGTTGGTGTCCGAGCATTTAGTATGAGTTATTGCTGAATACATGTGAATTGATTGTTCTGAAGTATTGAGGTGTAAGATTTCATTCTCTGATTCTCTTAGTCGATTATCATGTTAATTGAATTTGTGAAAGATGATTTCTTTGTGATTACTCTATCATGTGCAAGGTTCGTTAAGTGCTCGAATATGTTGGTATAAAAGAATGGTAAAAAGCCCAAATGTGTGAATGTATCTAAGTGCTAAGGGTTGTGTAACAAGTGATGAGAAGGAGTTGTGAATTGATTTAATCAAACTAAATGACCATGGAAATATCGAATATGACTCATTGCTTGGCAAGGTTTATTGTGGCTTGACTTCGTACGGATTGTTGGTTGTAATAAATTTATATTCTTGATTGATGAGAATCTTTGTGATTTAATTAAAGGTTGATAAAGACTATTGTGAATACATGATTGATTGGTCATTATGAAATTGTACTCTTGATGATATGAAGCCTTGTGATTTAATTGTGGGTTGTTATTGTTGCTATGAAATGTAATTGTCCGGTGGGATCGGGTTGCACGCTGCAACACGAAGTAATAAGGGTGGAGAGGTAATAAGGGTGAAATATGAATGTACGGCGGGATCGGGTTGCACGCCGCAACACGAAGTAATAAGGGTGGAGAGGTAATAATGGTGGAATGTGAACGGATGAATATTTGGAAATGAGTAACGGTGAAATCTTTATTGTGATTTTCTATATATTTATGTGGTATATGTGTGGTTGTCCTAACTGTCCTCCAATTTTGTACTATTTGATTCTACTTAGAATAAACTTTGTTCATACATACTAGTACTATTCAACAGTACTAACGTCCCTTTTGCCGGGGGCGCTACATCTTTTAAATGGATGTAGGTAGTTCCATAGCAGGTAGCTCAGCCCGCCGTTAGTGGTGTCTCCTCTTCATCTCTTCAGCAGTTCTGGTGAGCCTCATTTCCTCTCGGGGCCGTGTGTGGATTGTACCATTCTCTTTTGCTTATGTAAAACTCCTAGTAATCTTAGAAGCTCCGTAGACACTGTGTGGGTTGTATATATATCTATATTTTGGGAGGTAGTTGTACTCACTCGTAATGGTGAATCACAAATCAGAAAGGTTGTATGTAACTTGTATGTTTTGGATTATCTATTGCTGAAAGTTAAAGAGGAAAAAATGGAAATCATGTTGTTAATTGTACTTTGGATCTAAATTGTCTAACTCACATGGAATAATGTATGTTATGAACACATGGTAAATCGTTGGGTAGGAAAGGCAAACCAGGTCCGCTTGACTGGGTTTATCCGGTTAGGCACCAGTCTCGTCCCTCGATTTTGGGGCGTGACACCTGTCATATCTCTCATGGCTGGCAGTAGAGCAACAGGGTGTCCCTCAATGGGCAACACATACATGACGTCCACGTCCTACAGCGTGATGGTGGCCTCGTAAATGGGAAAGTGGAATGTGTGCGTCTCCGGCCGCCACCGCTCTATCAAGGCCGTTATAAAAGACCAATCGAGCTGCAGCCGGCCGATCTCAAAAATCCTTTAGAAGCCTGTATCCAGCAGGCGACTGACTACACGGGGATGGAGAACGCGGCCCTTAGGAAAGTCCCACGTGTCGTCCACTCTCCTGACGCGGAGAGTCTAGGACAGTAACTGTCCCTCCCATATGTGGGAGGACCTATGATCGCCCTGTAATGACAGTAGCTTATTACTTGCAGGCCCGGGATGCATAGGCGGAACCTCCATGTCGTCTATTGTAAATTAAACAAGAATTACATGTTAGTTTTATTATTTTATATGTTTGTTTGTAAATTAAATAATTAATTTTTATAATTTTACAATATTTAATTATTAAGTATTCACATATGGGTTCAAGACTCGATATTTGAGGCCTAGTAGCACCAAGATATCCTGAATTCTTGTATGTGTTAGTTTTATTACTGTACATGTTAGTTTTATTATTTTACTTGGTTGTTTGTTACTCACTTATTTTTTACTATAATAAAACTAAATAATTAATTTTTAAATTTTACTTGATTTATTATTAAATATTCAAACATGGGTTCCAGGCTCGATATTTGATGCCTAGTAGCACCATGATATCCTGAGATTTCTACTTGATTGACTTCTGTTAAGGATCTGAACGATTTCTTTCTTGTTAAAATCAGAACCCTTTGGTATTCTTACTTGGTTGATTTCTATTTAAGGATTCAAATAATTCTTTCCTATGAAATCAATACTCTTTGAAGATTTTTACTGATTGTTCTCTATTAATTGCCATGTTATAATCAATGTGCTGGGATTCTACTAGTTTCCTTACTTGTGACATGTTTCCCTACTTTTACTTGCCTTAATTAATTGACAGTAGTTTGGGATTTTTACTGACTCCCTATATGGTATGATTCTGATTTATTGCCTTAATTGAACCCAGTTATGACCGTTAATTGGCTATTCCCCTATTAAAAGGGTCTTTTCCGGATTTCCCTATAGAAATTGATTCTGTGATTTGTTAATTGATCCTTAATTGATTGAACTCTGATTCTCTTTACCTTGTTTGTTCTACTCCCTAAGTGCTATATATACACTCTCATTCTGCCTATCAACACACGAACAATAGTGCAAACACACACACACAAAAACTTTCTCTCTTCTCTCTTTCTGCTACTTGTGCTCATTGCTTGTCTAGCCGGTTGAACCAAGGCTAGACTGTGGAATCCTACCTATTTTACTTTCTGTTTTACTTCCTTAACTGGTATGTTTATGATACTAATGCCATTCATTCTATTATGAAGTTTAAATCTATGTGCTCATTGTTGCTTTACTTCTATAAAAGCTATGTCTTTTTGTACTAGTATAACTATTGCATAGTAATTCTGTGTCCTTTCTTGTTCACTGCTTTGATCAGCATGTTTAAGTTCACTCTTCCACGTTTATTGCCTTAATTAACATGTTTTTCCAGTTTAGGTTTCTAGTCCTTCCTGTTTACTGCCTTAAACCAACATATTTGCTTTTTATGCTCTAGCTTTTATCTTTTCTATCCATTAACTTCAATTATTATGATCAATATTATGTGATTAAAACCCTGTCCTCAGCATGACCATTCCTACACTTAATCTCTATGTTGTACTATCTGCTGTTGCTAGTTAACACAACTACTTTAGCCTCAAATGTGGCTGATAGACCTTTGCATTTCTATTATGATTCTAGATCAGTTATCTATGTTCAAATGGATGCTATGAATTCGTTTGTTGAATGTCAATCAACCTTTGTCTGTTCCATGTCCTTGTTGCTCAATTTTCTCACACTTTCATCCTGTTTTGAGTTTCTGATTCCTGTGTTCCTAACCCCTGATCTCCTCTCTGTAAAATTGTTGTCCTCACCTAGTGTTAATTAACAAATTAAGTTTGAATCTTGGTGATATTAAGCTTCGTGACTGTGCTGTTGTTTATTGAACCTTTTTTTCTCAGAATGTTTTCAAAAGGTTTCACTCTTAAAATGTTCTCCCAAACTGTTTCCACACCTGAAGTATTTTTCACTCCTAAATGTTTTACTCCTATACTATTTTCCTAAAGTTATTCCAGCTATGTCAAGCACTCTCACTCCTACTCTTAGAATACTTAGGATTCTGCCCCTCAGTGTGTGTACTGCCTAGGAATCCATGAGATTCCTCTGAACTCTGGCACACTGGGGTTAGCCCTTCCACACTGCACAAAGATTACTTCTCTATTTGAAAGGATCTTGGTGTGAGCATTGCCCGGTGTCCCTGAGGCCCTTGGGAACTTGGACACACCAAGATACCCCCTCTTGAACATTATGAGACTATGTCATCTTGGACTGTTTGATAGCCTGGTATTTCCAGGTTCACTTTGGGCCTCTATTCAGGCTTCCTATAGCATAGCTTTGTTTATCCTGTAATTCATTCATTTGATCTGTAATAATAATTCTTATAAACAAATATTGGGGAAATTAGTAAAAAGGGGAGGGATTCTTATATAGTTGTTTGTGGGAAATCCGGGTAGAAATCATGCCCATAGGTTTATTATGACTACTTGCTTGCATTAGAAATCATGCTCTTAGGATTATTTGCTTGCATTAGAAACAAATGGTCTTAGGATTGTTTGGTATATTAGAAAATATGTTATAGGTGCACTATGTCATTTGTTATGAAATTCTGCTCTCTAATTTTCTGCATAACCATGTCCACCTAAGTATTCTGTTACTAAGCTACTACTGTTATTGCATTACAAAAGACGTTCATTCCCCTATGTGTATTAGAAATCATGCTTTAGGATTTTTATTGCATTTTCTTTGATACTACGTCTACATCGTATAAAATCAGTAACTACCGTGTTTAAAAGCAAACCCAACACATATATATCTTGTTATAGAAATAAAACTAGTTTCGTAATGTTCAGCACCTAGACAAGCATGTTTATAGGACATAATAAAAATAGACTATTTGTTCTAAATCGATTATTAGAATTCTGATTACAGTTAGACAGCATATTCATGGGGCATCTCAGATCCACGCCTAGGCAAGCCTGTAGGTAATTTAAATCCCGCAAATTGTAAAACTGTGCTTTGTTAATTATTTGTAAACTGCCCAGATTTAACAAGTTTTAAAATCAGTAGGCAAACTGATTAGGTCTCTATTGCCTCGCCTTAACACAATGCTCCATATATTCTACTTGTTATGCTCACCTAAATATCCTGCTCTAGGTTCTTTCTGAAATATCTGAAATTTTGTTATTTGAGACGTGCTAGTACTTTGCTTATTTGTGGAGGTAAATGTGAACCCCCCCCCCCCCCCCCCTCTTGTTT
>ML262361.1:63404-83141 GCA_005239495.1 Nicotiana undulata
TTGCTGTTTGAGACGTGCTAGTTGTTTGCTTATTTGTGGAGGTAAATGTGAGCCCCCCCAATTGTTCTTTTACTTGACAGTCCTAATTGTTTTAATTGTCGCCTAGATTTTCCTCCTTTTAAGTACCTTAGGAGAGTCTAGAACTGCCTAAATTAGAGGTCCTAAACACCTCCAGGGCCATAAGGAAGGGACGAGTAATGCACGCATAGAGTTTGTTTAATCAATAATCGCTTATATAATCACTAAGGGGAGGGTAATTGGGTATTAAAGGATATGATGACTTGTGCACTAATTCTATGTGTAACCCCTCTAGTTGAGGAAGGTTTACCGGGTATTGCATAGATGTGATCCTATAGCCTAATAAACCTAGGACTTCCCTTATTTTTATACATATGTGTGCTTAGACTGCTTTATTTGTTTAATGACTAATTCACAAAATAAGTTTGGCCGGGACCCACCATTGTGGGCCTCGAGGGGTGCCTAACACCTTCCTCTCAAGGTAATTTCAAGCCCTTACCCAATCTCTGGTAACACAAATCGGTTTATATGAGTTATTTGTAATAGGTGCCCTAACGCACCTGAAACCCGTTAGGTGCCGAATCTTCAGCTTCCATACCTCTTTTCCAAAAGGAAATGAGTTGTACCAAAGAATATCAAAACCCTGACTTTCGCTGCAAAGAGGAAAAAAGGGGGGCGCGACAGCATGGCGACTCTGCTGGGGATTCTAGGCTTTTACCATAACAAATTTGCTTTGCGAATTAGTCCAAACATGCTTTACTCATTTGATACATGTGCACCCTTTCCTTTTCCCTTTATGTGAACTTAACTGTTTATTTTCAATTATTTATTTCCTCAATATGAAACTGACTTGTTTCTTTGTTTTCCTTCTTAACGTCTTTCAATTATAAATATTGTATTTATTGCTTTCTAACGTGCAAATACGTGACAACATGCTATTTACTGCTGCATAAATCATGCTCAACAGCATATTCCACTCATGCCTAATCAATCCCATGGCAACACTTGATGAGTCGTTGCGCTCTTCCAATATATTACCCTTTAAATTCGGAAAGGCTTATTTGCGATAAAACTAGTCGATCAGCGGTGAAGTCGACGGTTTCGTGCCTTTCCCCCTCAAGTTGTCCACTTGAGGGTAAAGTCTAGACCCCTATAGTAACCTTACTCTTATTATAATTGTGCATGCATCATGGTCAAACCTAGCTGGGTTAATAAGCTGTCCACATAATAACTCTTTAAGAAGAGCCTTATCCAAAGTCCACCGGAGTTTTTATAATCCGAACAGACGCAACCACGTTTTGTGCATTAATTTGGAGAACTAAATGCCAATATGCTAATCATGATAAATAGTCGAATCAGGTGGCGGGAAAAGGGCCTAACCTTTTGTTTTGCAGAAAATGAGGCACGAGGTCCCTAGATTCGGCATGGTCAGCAACATACCACCACTGCTACTAGACTGGTGGGAGGATCTTTACTCAAGTGACAAGAAACATGTGAGAAAATACTTAGGCAATTTACCTTCCCTATTAGACATCCAACCAAACAACATGATGACTGAAGCTGCAACCTTATTTTGGGACAGTGAGAGGGCCGTGTTTCGTTTTAGGGATATCGAAATGACACCACTCCTAGAAGAGATCAGTGGATTTGCTAGAGTGCCTTGGGACAACCCTGGGCTATTGGTACCGGAGAACCGCACTAGTAAGGGGTTCCTAAAGATGATGAGTTTGAAGAATAATGCTGACTTGGAGTGCTTGAAGAAGTTCTATATACCCTTCGATTACCTGTATGAAAGCTACGGTCATAGAAAGTCTTACCGTATGTTCCATGATGAGTTTTCCATCACTTCTTTGGGTCACATCTATCGAAGGGTTTTCGTGTTCATTGTATGTTTCTGGGGTATGATAGTGTTCCCAATGAAAAGGGAAAGAATCCATACTAGGTTGGCCATGGTCGCCAAGACTTTAATGGAGGGAATCGAGGGACAGACATACACCATAGTCTCTATGATCATAACCGACATCTATCGGGCTCTGGACCGCTGCCAAAAAGGGTTTAAGCATTTCGAGGGTTGCAATCTGCTGCTACAACTATGGTTATTGGAGCATCTCCAAAAGGGTCAGTATCGCAAGGAATTTCTGCGAAGGGATTGAAATGATCATATTGCCGTTCACCACCTTAAGCGAATGACTTACATTCCGTACAGGTTTGCTCAACCAGAAAGCGCCAAAGAACGGGTAGAGTTCTTTGACAATTTGACTGAAGAGCAAGTATAGTGGATGTTTGAATGGTTCCCAATTGACGAGTTCATCATCAGGTCCAGGGACGCTCTTCATTTTGTGTTGATCAGTTAAAGGGAACACACCCCTATGTCCCCATCAGGGTTATGAGGCAAGCGGGAAGGAAGCAGGTCATACCACGGGTTGCAAAGATTAGCCATTTCAAATAAGACTTTCAAGACGACGACATCCCTTACAAGTGCCAAGCTCAGCATATGTGGCACTACAAGATCATTGTGGAGAAGAAAACCATTGAGCCAGACATGTATCACACTAGGTGTGCACCCTTCCACCCGGCATGGTTAGAAAACAACCTAGATGGGATAGTGAAGCCAGGAACCGGTCGGGGAAACAGGATCATAGATGAAGATTCCGAGGTCCATGTCAAATACAACAGATTACGCAAGAGGGTTCACGACTCCGAGATTGAACATCGGGAGATACATGAGACAAATATGAGGCTGATCAATGAATGGAAAGAGATGGTTATCACCTCCAATAGAAGATTAGAATATCTGGAGCAAGGTTTGGTGGAGCTGGAGGGTAAAATCATAAAGAGGATTGACAACTACCAGAAAGCGGAAGGAGGTGACGGAGGACATTTAGCTAGAGCCTACCTGCTGCTAGGTAGGCTAGGTCTGCGCGAGCTGGGGGACCTGGTTGATGGAGTTAGAAAGATCAAGTCCGGGGAAGGTCCTTCTGGGACCAAGCAGACTAGATTTATTTGCTTTCTTAAATGTAATAAGGCCAAGTGCCAATAGTGACTTATCTTTATCATCTTAGTATCGTTTTGGGATTCGTCTATTTTTATATTAATGAAATGAGACATTTATGGAATTTAAGTTCTCCAAATCAACTTGTCGCTAGGCCTACCTCGGACACAACGAGGCTCACAAATTAGGACGCGAGTTTACCTTTCTGCAGTATGTGTTTAAATACTGTAAATACTCTTTTCAGAATCCTTACTGACTTGTTTACCTTTTGTTTTTTTTCTTTCTTTTTGCTTATTCCCATTCCCCAAAGGTTGGTTCGTGCATACTGGCATCATCAGCTTATCACACAAGATCCAGGGGCCCTCCACCTTCTCCTCCTCCTAGTCTACCAAAAGGCAAAGGAAACGCAAAGATGTATGATCTGAACGACACCAGAAAAGAAAAACACTACACATGTTGAACATGCAGAAGCTTCTGATGGTCGGGGTACTCAGGCCCCAAATGATGCAGTTTCCTGGCTTGAATAGAAAATACTGAAACTCCAGGTGAGCTCGAGCATGTACGGAATGTAGAAAACCTATCCTTGTCACTCAGTGTCCCAGACATCAGTCATCCAAACACCCATAACCCCGCACCACCTCAAAACATACCCAACAAGCGCCCAAAAAATCCTCCTGCACCTCACCATTATACAACCCCACCACAAAATCAAACTATCCCTCCACAGTACCAGCAAAACACCTACCATACTCAACAAAATACTCCACCTGTCATTCCCGAACCCCAGAACTCCACCAATGATCATTACTATACCCAAACTCTAGGTCACCAAAACAACCTAATATATGTGGAGACCCTACCTCACTCCACTCAACCCATATCCTATGCACCGAAATCTGCTGAGAAAGACATACTCATTAAGAACCCGTCCGAGGAGCTCAAGAAGTTGACAAGTCGGGTTCAAGGCGTAGAGGGAGGCAAAAGGATAGAAGGTTTGAATTATGAAAATCTATGCATACAACCGGATGTAGAACTGCCGGAGGGTTACAAACCTCCCAAGTTCGAGATGTTTGACGGAACAGGTGATCCCAGGATTCATCTAATGAACTATTGTGATAAGCTTGTCGGGGTCGAAAAGGATGAAAGAATCTAGGTGAAGCTTCTTATGAGGAGTCTTACGGGAGATGCCTCGTCCTGGTACATCAGCCAGGATCCTAAGAAATGGGCCAACTGAGTAAGTATGGTGTATGATTTCATGGACAGATTCAGGTTCAACACAGAAAATGCGCCAGATGTCTTCTACATTCAGAACCTTAAGAACAAGCCTACTGAGACATTCCACGAGTATGCTACTCGCTAGAGGTCAGAAGCAGCCAAAGTCAGAACGACACTGGACGAGGAACAAATGAACAAAGTCTTTGTCAGAGCACATGACCCGCATTACTATGAGAGGTTAATGGTTATTGAAAACCATAAGTTCTCCGTTATCATCAAACTCTAGGAAAGGATCGAAGAAAGCATCAAAAGCGGGATGGTAACAAACTTTAAGGCATTGCATGCCACTAATAAAGCATTGTAGTCAGAAGGATACGGGAACAATGATAGTCGCCTAAGGACCGAAAACTCCATTTGTATATCGGACCTCCCTAGTTGCATATCAAGCACCTCCACCCACATATCAACCATCACTTCTACCCACATATCATCCATCACCTCCACCCACATATCAACCTTCATCTCCCAGATATTCCTAACCAGCCACTGCTTACCACACCTATGATTCCCAACCATCTCATTTCCAGTCACCTCCAACTCGTCAAAACTACCCAAGACCGCGACCTAACTTTAACCGCAGAGAACCCAAACAATACAATGCCATCGTTGTACCTATCGACCAGCTGTATGAAAGGTTGAAGGCGGCTGGTTACGTCACTCCCATCCCTGCTGTGTCCATAGAGAGCTCATCCCAATGGGTCAACCCAAATAAGACTTGTGCATATCATTCTGGCATGAAAGGGAGCACCATTGACGAATGCCAAACACTGAAGGATAAGATCTAGACCTTGATTGACAACAAGGTCATCCAGGCAGAAGAGGCTACGCCTAATGTCTGCAACAACACCCTCCCAGATCATAGGGGTAAAGGTATCAACGTGATAGAAATGGATGAAGAATGGGATCCCGGGGGATCAATTGGGCTTATCAAAGAGGGAGACGATCCCAAGAAACCCGTGTCACACTCAATCCCATTATAGTGTAGATACAACCGCCAGTGGAGGTTGAGGTAACTACGTTAGTCCCATTTGAAGTTGAGATAGCACCGCCTGCAGCTGCACCTATTCCATTCGAGGTGGAAGTAGCCGCACCATTTACAATGACAGTATCAACCACACCGCCTTTTGACACCAAGGCTGTACCCTGGGATTATGTGGTTGAACTTATAAGAAAAAGAAAGATCAAAATGGAAGAATCTGGTGCCGCGCAAGGGATGACCAGAATGGGAAGAGTCTATACACCCGAGCATTTGGTAGAATCCAACAAACAAGCCTCTAACAGACCGCTATTTAATGAAACAGGCCTAGATGACCTCTGGAGAAAAGTGCAAGCGAGGGAGTATTCGGTCATCGATCATCTGAACAAGACCCCTGCTCAGATATCTATCCTGTCGGTACTACAGAATTCAAAAGTGCACAGGAATGCTCTCTTAAAGGTATTGAGTGAAGCATACGTACCTAACAACATCACCGGCGAAGAAATGGCTAATATGGTGGGCAGGTGCTGGAAAGTCACACAATTACCTTCCACGAGGACGAGCTGCCACCTGAGGGTTTGAATCACAACAGGGCACTACATATCACAGTGCAATGTGAAGACAATTTTATTGCTAGGGTTCTGATCGATGGGGGATCCAGTCTCTATATTTGCCCATTGACAACACTGAAGAGGTTGGGTAAAGGCATGTATGAGATCCGAGAGGGGACTATGAATATGAAGGCATTTGACGGGTCTCAGGGAGAAACCATTGGAGACTGTCAAGGAGACCCGCATCAGCATTCACTTGTCGCCGTCAGAAAAAGAAGAATACACACAGTTCTTGAAAGAGTATGAGGACATCTTTGCATGGTCATACGATGATATGACCAGGTTGAGTACGTCTATTGTGTCTCATAAGTTTCCCACAAACCCGATATGTCCGCCAGTGAAGTAGAAGCTTAGGAAATTCAAGCCTGATATGAGTCTGAAAATCAAGGAGGAGGTTACTAAGCAAATTAAGGCCAAGGTCCTCAGGGTGGTTGAATACCCAACTTGGTTAGCCAACATTGTGCTAGTTCCGAAGAAGGACGGGAAGGTCAGAGTCTGTGTCGATTATCGGGATCTCAACAGAGCCATCCTAAAGGATGATTTCCCACTTCCAAACATACACATCTTAATCGATAATTGTGCCAAGAATGAACTCAAGTCCTTTGTAGATTGTTTCGCCGGTTACCATCAGATCTGGATGGACGAAGAGGACGCTGAGAAAATGGCTTTCATTACACCATGGGGAGTGTACTGTTATAAGATGACGTCGTTCGGCCTAAAGAATGATGGGGCCACCTACATGAGGGCTATGACTACCATCTTTCATGACATGATACATAAGGAGATCGAGGTATACGTGGACGACATCATCATCAAATCCAAGAAAGCCACATATCATATAGCATACTTGAGGAAATTCTTTGATAGATTGCGGAGGTACAACTTGAAATTAAATCCTACAAAGTGTGCATTCGGGGTTCCTGCCGGAAAGTTACTTGGGTTCATTGTCAGCCGCTGAGGGATAGAATTGGATCCGTCGAAGGTAAAAGCCATCCAAGAATTGCCACCGCCAAAGAGTAAGAAGGATGTGATGAGTTTCCTGGGACGACTAAACTACATCAGCTGATTCATAGCCCAGTCCACATTTATATGTGATCCAATTTTCAAGATGTTGAAGAAAGATGTCGCAACTAGTTGGACTGAATATTGTCAAAAGGCTTTCGACAAGATCAAGGAGTACTTATCAACACCACCAGTCTTGATCCTTCTAGAGATAGGTAGACCCTTGTTACTATACCTTGCAGTGCTAGATGGAGCCTTCAGCTGCGTTCTGGGCAACACGACGAAACAGAGAGCAAAGAACATGTCGTTTATTACCTAAGTAAGAAGTTCACTCCATATGAAGCGCGGTACTCTCTGCTGGAACGTACCTGTTGAGCTATGACCTGGATAGCTCAGAAGCTAAGACATTACTTCTGTGCCTACACAACATACCTCATATCAAGAATGGATCCCTTGAGGTATATCTTTCAGAAGTCCATGCCCATTGGCAAGATGGCTAAGTGGCAAATATTGTTAAGCGAGTTCGACATTGTCTATGTAACTCAGAAGGCGATCAAGGGACAGGCACTAGCAGATCATCTTGCTGAAAACCCTGTGGAAGGAGAATACGAACATCTGAAATTGTATTTTCCCGATGAAGAGGTACTATTCATAGGAGAAGGTATTTCTGAGTCTTACGACGGTTGGAGAATGTTCTTTGACGGAGCAACAAATTTCAAAAGAGTCGACATTGGAGCTTTCTTAGTATCAGAAACTGGCCAACATTATCCAGTGTTGGCAAAACTCATATTTCCCTGCACCAACAACATGTCAGAGTATGAAGCTTGTATACTAGGACTCAACATGGACATCGACATGAATATTCAGGAGCTGCTAGTGATCGGTGATTCATATTTTCTTGTGCACCAGGTGCAAGGAGAATGGGCCACTAAAAACTCCAAGATATTGCCGTACTTGCACCATGTGCAGGAATTGAAGAAGAGGTTCACGAAGATAGAGTTTTGGCATTGTTCCCAAGATTCAAAACGAGTTCGCTGATGCATTGGCCACTTTGTCATCCATGATACAACATCCATACAACAACTTCATTGATCCTATCTCAGTAAGGATCCATAGCCAGCCGGCATATTGTGCACATGTTGAAGAAGAAACGGACGGGAAACCTTGGTTCCACGACATCAAAGAATATTCGGCAAAAGGAGAATACCCGGAGCACGCAAATCATACTCAGAAACGAACGCTTCGGAGGTTGTCCAACAATTTCTTCCATAGCGGAGGAACCCTGTACCGAAGAACTTCTGATTTGGCATCCTACAAGGCAGTGACTAAGAAAGGCACAGACTGACCTCCCCCACAGAACTCACGATTTTTCTTTGAATGCAGGAACGGGAAACATGCACACCTCGAAATTACAACCTTCATAACAACCACGATATTGAATCCACTTCCAGCTAAGAAATACTCTTCTATATTTGCATGGGACTAAGCCCTGTCCCAAACTGTGCATGAGTCTAAGCCCTGCCTCTCTATCTGCATAAGGCTAAGCTCTGCCTTCAATTTTCATGGGACTAAGCCTTATCCCGTATTTCTGCATGAGACTAAGCTCTGTCTCCATCTGCATGAGGCTAAGCCCTGCCTCCTATTTGCATAAGGTTAAGCACTGTCTTCTACTTGCATGAGACTAAGCTATGTCTCAATCAACATGAGGCTAAGCCCCGCCTCCTATTTGCATAAGGCTAAGCACGTCCTTCTACTTGCATGAGACTAAGCTCTGTCTCGACCTTGCATGAGGCTAAGCCCCGCCTCCTATTTGAATAAGGCTAAGCATTGCCTTCTATATGCATGGGACTAAGCCCTGTCCCAAACCTTGCACGAGGCTAAGCCCTGCCTCCTATTTTCATAAGGCTAAGCATTGCCTTCTATCTGCATGAGACTAAGTTCTGTCTCCACCTTGCATGAGGCTAAGCCCTGCCTCCTATTCGCACAAAGCTAATCATCGCCTTTTATTTGCATGAGACTAAGCCTTGTCTCAATATTTTCATGGGACTAAGCCATGTCCCGAACTTCGCATGAGACAAAGCGCTGTCTCCCCTGCACTATCCATTTTCTCGGCTTCGGTCTAAGCTCTGCCCTCAACTTCATACAAGACTAAGCCTTTTCTTGTTGGTCTTGACATCATATTGTTGCATCTCATGGGCTGAAATATTGCCAACTTGTCCAAAGGTGTCATAGTCTGAGGCATCATCCTCATAGCCGGAAGACACCATGTCATGGCCTGAGGATCTCTCAAATTTGCATATCATTATTCAAAGGCGTCATGGTTCGGAGGAACCATTTCCATGGTCCGAGGACATCATTTCATGGCATGCGAATCCCTCACTGAACAATTCATGGCCCAGGACATCATGGTCTAAGGACGTCATCCTCAAACCGTCCAAAGACGATTTTTCATGATCCGAAGGGAATCTGCATCATGTTTATATTTATACGCAAATATATGCTTGTAGTACCACTTTACTTGCAGGTGACCGGATGAGCAACCACTACCCCAACAGGAGCAATCCCGCTCCCGTTCCTCCACACTATCTCAAACTTGACCGCAACTATTTCACTGACCCCAAAATCTTGTGTCCGTTCTTGTGGTAACTTCATTGGTACATTCCACCGATGGATACAAAACTGCACACGACATGATTCCTGTAAAAACAGGGATATATAGGCAGCTCAGAAACCAGAGTGCGACCTAAATCTCTCAAACCATCCCGCTCGGTCAAAATTGGCCATCATATCTTTACCCGACAACTCTTTCATCGTTCCCGGATAAAGAGGAGCAGCTGTTGATACCCAATTTTTCCTATAATATTTTCAAAAATGCATATATATTTTCAAAACTATGCATTAGCATCAATTAATATTTTTCCACAATTTCTGCATTTTTAAGGATTTTAATTAATTTATCCCAGTATTTTTATTTATATAAATAATTGCTAATTGCATCACAAATGACTTTATAACAATTTCATGACTTAATTTTTCTATTTATATTTACATTAAGCTTAAATTATTTCACAAATAACCACATATATATTTTTTGGCTATAATTACAATAACTTTGTAATTATAGCCATGTGTGTGCATTGTTACATTATTTTACCAGAAAATAGCTTGGTGTATTTTTAAAATATTGAGTAATTATTTTAAAATATTTCTATGCCTGAAAATCATTTTTATAACCTGTTAATTATTCTTATAATTTTTTTTTATCAATTATTCGGGTATTTAACAAAAGAAATTTTACACCCTATAGAAAAGCTTTATACCCTATTTATTTTAAATAAATAACATTTTAAAAAATTATATTTATAGCTATCTTTTACCATTTATAGCAAAATATCTAATTATTGTTACATCCTACCCTTAAGTCACCATATACGCTTATTATTAATTTTCTCTCTCCTTTTTTAGATTTTCTCTCACCTAATTACCGTAAAACTCAAAAGCCACGTTCTCTCTCTCTTTTTTGATACACTTTACTTTCTTCTCCCACAAAACCATGTTTCAGACATCTTCTCCCACCATTCTCACTCCACAGTTGAATTATCTCCCATTGACTAGGTCTCCCCCATTCGCACTCCCAGTTGAATTCTCTCTAAAATATCGATTTTATTTTCTGATACAATTTTTTGGGGTAAGTATTTAGCTTTTTTGATTTTGATACATGTATTTGCAAAGGTTGCTTCTTCAGATCTGGCCTGTAATGGTTGTCTGCAACCTGGTTAGTTACGGCCTTGGCCATGCGGCGGAATTCCTTCTTTATTGCAGATTTGTTTAGCAAGCTTGAAGGCTTGTTCTGTTTCTTGGTCTTTGTTGTAGCAAGCAACACAGATTGATCTTTGCCTCCAGCCTGGATAGTCACGGTTTTCTTGTTTGCTAGGCCAGAGTGCTTGTAAGCGTGAAAATTGTAAATATTGTTAGGCTCTTTGCTAAACACAACACCAACGCTATCATTGCCGAACTCCTTCACTAAAAAGGAGTTGTTGTTCTTCACGATTTCCCACACTTATTATCCTTGTACTGTTGCCATTTTCTCTAGAGAAAATTGAATGTGGAAGTTGAGTGTGAGAAAAATCAATTAGGGTGTGATTTAAGATCTTTAATATTTTTCTAATGCTACTAATAGCCCAACCAGTTATAGATCCTCAATTCATGTTTAAGCTAATAGATTTGTCAAATATGTCAGATAAAAAGTATGAGTCGATGGGGTAGAAGCAAGGAAGATACTGATGCGTGGAAGTCTACCATTGGTGACTTACCAACGGATATTAAACAGAGGATACTAGAGTACATGCCCATCCAAGTTGCTGCAAGAACTAGCATCTTATCAAAACGATGGACACGGATATGGTCTACGCAACCAAACCTTGTATTTGATCGCCATTTTTTTCAGTATGCATCTAACAAGGAGGCTTCTGCTGCAAGGATAATCCATAAAATTCTCATGCAATATACTGGACCTATTCTGGAATTCCAACTTATCTCTAGGGAACACAAACTGGCACAGTCAGATTTGGATCAGTGCATTACCTTTCTCTTAGAAAATGGTGTCCATAAGCTCACCATAGATATGGCCAACAATAAACCTTATGTATTCATATGTATTCAGGTGTATTCATATGTATTCAACATATTGTATTAATATGTATTCAATATCTTGCATCCATATGAATACAACAGGTTGCATTCATATTAATTTAATAGGTTGTATTCATATGTATTTCAACTGGATATTTGAATACATGTATTTAATATTCAGAGATCATATACAATCCCTGATACAAAACGTCATTTTATATTTACTTGTATTTGTATGTATTCAAAAAAATAAAAGAACCAGTTCTGATGAATGAAATATTACATCTTTTTACAATACAATCATATTATATGTATATAACAGATTGTATTCACATATATTCAGATGTATTCGAATACAGATTTATACCTTCATATGTGTATAACAGATTGTATTAATATGTACAACATATTTAGTTGTATTTATATGTATTCAACAAAAAAAGAATCAGACACACGAAAAAAATAGAAAAGGGAAGAAACAAATTTCGCGTAAGAAAATGATTTATGGGTGATGTAATTGGGTTAGTTGAGTTATATTAGGAGTCTATTATGTTAATTTATACACTTTCCATTAAAAAAATCTGTCAGACCTGGAATTGCGCAGTTTACGTTACGACATGTAGTCGAATACAGTCACATACACCCACATACATTCGTCATCCAGCTGTAGCTCCATATTTCGCGCCTATTTTTGCTACTGTATTCATGAATACAATAGCTTAAATACATCTAATACATCTTATAACAACAGAAAACGTATCTATAATCCATAATATAGCAAATGGTATCTATAGATAACTAATTACCACTAAAAGATAGTGTTTTATGAAAATTTCCCTTTAACAAATAGCCTTTTTACTTCAGACCTAACCTCTTTTAATACCAGCCCAAAACCCCTTTTAATATTAATCCAAATCCATTTAAAAGGCCAGCCCAAACCCCTTAGGCCCAACCTGCACCTACCCGACCTAATAATCCCTTTAATTGTGGGCGTTGATCTTTTAGATCAACGGTCCACGATTAAACTTGCCTTATTAATGTCTAACCAACCCTAAACCCCCCCCCCCCCATTCTTCTCATTCCGCCGTCACCCGTTTCCCTCACCCCTCCAATTCTCTCTCAACTCGCCCTAACCCTATTCACCGTCACCGGCGAAAACCTCCCTTCTATGGTGTTTTCGTGCATTCTCCCTTCTTACTAATTGTTCTCTATTAATTGCCTTGTTAAAATCAATGTGGTGGGATTCTACTAGTTTCCTTACTTGTGACACGTTTCCCTACTTTTACTTGCCTTAATTAATCAACAGTAGTTTGGGATTTTTACTGACTCCCTATATGGTATAATTCTGATTCATTGTCTTAATTGAACCCAGTTATGACCATTAATTGTCTATTCCCCAATTAAAGGGGTCTTTTCCGGATTTCCCTATAGAAATTGATTCTGTGATTTGTTAATTGATCCTTAATAGATTGAACTCTGATTCTCTTTACCTTATTTGTTCTAATCCCTAAGTGCTATATATACACTCTCATTATGCCTTTCAACACACGAACAATAGTTCAAACACACACACAAACATCCTCTCATCTCTTTTTCTGCTACTTGTGCTCATTGCTTGTCTACCCGGTTGAAAGCCAAGGCTAAACTATGGAATCCTACCTACTTTACTTTCTGTTTTGCTTCCTTAACTGGTATGTTTCTTCTCCTAATTCCATTCATACTATTATGAAGTTTAATCTATGTGCTCCTTGTTGCTTTACTTCTATTAAGGTTGTGTCTTTCTGTACTAGTATAACTACTACATAGTAATTCTGTGTCCTTTCTTGTTCACTGGTTTGATCAACATGTTTAAGTTCACTCTTCCATGTTTATTGCCTTAATCAGCATGTTATTCCAGTTTAGGTTTCTAGTCCTTCCTATTTACTTCCTGAAACCAACATGTTTGTTTTTTATGCTCTATGCTTTTATCTTTTCTATCCATTAACTTCAATTGGTATGATCAATACTATGTGATTAAAACCATGTCCTCAGCATGACCATTCCTACACGTAGTCTCTATGTTGTATTGTCTTTTGTTGCTAGTTAACACAACTACTTTAGCCTCAAATGTGACTGATAGACTTGTGCATTTCTATTAAGAATCTGGATCAGTTATCTATGTTCTAATGAATGCTATGAATTCGTTTGTTGAATGTCAATCAACCTTTGTCTATTCCATACCCTTGTTGTTCAATGTGCTCACACTTTCATCCTATTTTGTGTTTCTGATTCCTGTGTTCCCAACCCCTGATCCCCTCTCTGTAAAATTGTTTTCCTCACCTAGTGTTAATTAACAAACTAAGTTTGAATCTAGGTGGTATTAAGCTTTGTGACTGTGCTGTTGTTTATTGAACTTCTTTTTCTCAAAAGGTTTTCACTCTTAATATGTTCTCCCAAACAGTTTCCACTCCTGAAGTATTTTTCACTCCTAAATGTTTTACTCCTATGTTGTTTTACTAAAGTTATTCCAACTATGTCAAGCACTCTCACTCATACTCTTAGAATACTTAGGATACTTTCCCTCCAGTGTCGTACTACCTAAGAATCCATGAGTTTCCTCCGAACTCTGGTACACTAGGGATCGCCCTTCCACACTGCACAAAGATTACTTCTCTATTTGAAAGGATCTTGGTGTGAGCATTGCACGGGGTCCCTAAGGCCCTTGGGAACTTTGACACACCAGGATACCCCCTCATAAACATTATGATACTATGGCATCTTGGACTATTTGAAGACCTGGTATTTCCAGGTTCACTTTGGGCCTCTATTCAGGCTCCTTATAGCATAGCTTTGTTTATCCTGTAATTCATTCATTTGGTTTGTAATAATAATTCTTATAAACAGATATTGGGGAAATTAGTAAAAGGGGGAGGGATTCTTATATAGTGTTTTGTGGGAGAACCGGGTAGAAATCATGCCCCTAGGTTTATTATGACTACTTGCTTGCATTAGAAATCATGCTCTTAGGATTATTTGCTTGCATTAGAAACAAATGGTCTTAGGATTGTTTGGTATATTAGAAAACAAGTTATAGGTGCACTATGTCATTTGTTATGAAATTTCGATCTCTAAATTTCGGCATAACCCTGTCCACCTAAGAATTATGTTACTAAGCTACTATTGTTATTGCATAACAAAAGACGTTCCTTCCCCTATGTGCATTAGAAATCATGCTTTAGGATTTTTATTGCATTTGCTTTGATACTACGTCTATATCGTATAAAATCAGTAACTACCGTGTTTAAAAGCAAACCCAACACCTATATATCATGTTATTGAAATAAAACTAGTTTCGTAATGTTCAGAACCTAGACAAGCATGTTTATAGGACATAATAAATACAAATTATTTGTTCTAAATCGATTATTAGAATTTTGATTATAGTTAGACAACATGTTCATAGGGCATCTCAGATCCACGCCTAGGCAAGCTTGTAGGTAACTAAAATCCGCCAAATTGTAAAACTGTGCTTTGTTTATTATTTGTGAACTGCCCAAATTTAACAAGTCTTAAAATCAGTAGGCAAACTGATTAGGTCTCTATTTCCTCGTCTTAACACAATGCTCCATATATTCCGCTTGTTATGCTCACCTAAATATCCTGCTCTATGACCTTTGTGAAATATCTGATATTTTGCTGTTTGAGACGTGCTAGTTGTTTGCTTATTTGTGGAGGTAAATGTGAACCCCCCCAATTGTTCTTTTACTTGACAGTCCTAATTATTTTAATTGTCGCCTATATTTTTCTCCTTTTAAGTACCTTAGGAGAGTCTAGAACTGCCTAAATTAGAGGTCCTAAACACCTCCAGGGCCATAAGGAAGGGACGGGTAATGCACGCATAGAGTTCGTTTAATCAATAATCGCTTATATAATCATAAGGGAAGGGTAATTGGGTATTAAAAGATATGATGACTTGTGCACTAGTGGCATGTGTAACCCCTCTAGTTGAGGAAGATTTACCGGGTATTGCATAGATGTGATCCTATAGCCTAATAAACCTAGGACTTCCCTTATTTTTATACATATGTGTGCTTAGACTGATTTATTTGTTTAATGACTAATTCACAAAATAAGTTTGGCCGGGACCCACCGTTGTGGACCTCTAGTGGTGCCTAACACCTTCCCCTCAAGGTAATTTCAAGCCCTTACCCAATCTCTGGTAACACAAATCGGGTTATATGAGTTATTTGTAATAGGTGCCCTAACGCACCTTAAACCCGTTAGATGGCGACTCTTCAACTTCCATACCCCTTTTCCAAAAGGAAATGAGTTGTCTCAAAGAATGTCGAAACCCTGACTTCCGCGGCAAAGCAGAAAAAAGGGGGGCGCAACATCTATGTTTTACTGATTTCATAACTCAATTTTATTTACTCCATTTTGTTGCATAAAATGATATTTTGAACTGAGCACCCTGTATTATTGATAGCCCGAGTGGCTTGAGAAGTTTCTGGCTGAGTGAGGCCGAAGGACTGTGTTGTAAGGATATCATTGGATTGGGTTGCGCGTCGCAGCATGTTGTACTGATTTATAAAATATGAGAGGCCGAGAGCCGGATTGATTACGCAATGAGATGGCTTGTTATAGAGCTTGGGATGTAGGAGCCCCTCCGGAGTCTGTACACCCCTAGTGAGTGCGGTAACCCTGAGTGAGTGATATGATGTTTTGCCCGAGTGGCTGTTCTTGATTCATGTTATGCCCGCGGGGCTGATTACGAGTGATTGTGAGGTTGCCCAAGAGGCTGATTCTGAGTGATGTTATGCCTGAGGGGAAGTTAATGATACACTATTTATGGTTTTCATCACTTATACTCTAAACTTCAATGAAACTCTTTGAAACTGTTGGAAAAATATCTTCAAATGATTTTTATACTGAAAAATCTAGTTTTAAGCAAGATGATTTGACTTATACATTGTTTTGAAGGCAAGCTGTACTTACTGTGATTTCATGACATGGATTTATGTGTTTCTTAATGCTCAGTCCTTATTTACATTTATTACTTACTGAGTTGGCGTACTCCCATTACTCCCTGCACCTTGTGTACAGATCCAGGGATTTCTTGACGTGATAGCGAGAGCTGATTCTTCCATCCGTCGCGGATATCCGAAGTCGGTAAGGTTGCTTCATGAAGATCGCAACCTTTCTCCTCTCCATCTTATGTTCCTTACACTATATTAGTATTTTCCAGATTGTAATAGTCTTAGTTGTTTTTGGATAATCCTTGGTAGATGTCCGTGACTTGTGACACCCCGATGTTGGGCTTTTGTTTGTTTTCCACACTTGTTATTTAAACTTATGTTACGGAGTTTTTATTAAATAATGGTTCAAAACACCTTTATTATGAAGTGTCGAATTATTCTGAAAATGTGTCGGCTGCCCTAGTTCCATGTTAGGCGCCATCACGACTAGGTAGTGTTGTGGTCGTGACAAGTTAGTATCAGAGCCTAGGTTACATAGGTCTCACAAGTCATGAGCAGGTTTAGTAGAGTCTTCCGGATCGGTACGGAGACGTCTGTACTTATATTCGAGAGGCTGCAGAACCCTTAGGAAAAATCTCGCATTCTTGAATTCTTGTCGTGCGAACCCATTTCTTCTGGTGACTAAGCTTCTATTGTTTCATTCTCTCACCGAAGGTGAGAACATGTGCTTCCGGACAGGGTGACCAGGCACCAGTTGGGCCCATGAGAGGCCGAGGCCACGGTCGAGGCCATGGTAGAGGGAGTTGTGAAGCCCGCGCATCACTCGGGGCAGTACCTATGGACCCTCCAGTTATTCCAGATCAGGTCCCAGCCGCAGATGTTCCTATGGGACCAGCTCAGGAACAAGCTGTGCCTATTGTTATTCCAGGTCTTCAGAAGACCTTGGCTCAGATCTTGACTGCGTGCACCAGTCTTTCCCAGGCGGTCGTTATTTCTACTACAACACCTACTTCTCAGGCCGATGGAGGAACTCAGACTCCTGTCGCCCATACGCTTGAACTGATTATTCAGGGACTTCAAACACTGGGGGTAGATCCAGCCCAGCCGATTGCACCTGCTCAAGACTATGTGATTCCAGTCATGCCTGATGACGAACATCGTAGATTGGAGAGGTTTGGTAGACTTCAGCCTCCGACTTTCAGTGGTGCCGAGGGTTAGGATTCCTAGAGTTTCTTGGACAAGTGTTAGAGGATTCTTCGTACAATGGGATATTGGTGACCAGTGGGGTCTCGTTCACTACTTTCCAGTTTTAAGGAGTTGTTCTTACTTGGTAGGAGGCTTATGAGAGGGGTAGGCATGTTGGTGCAACGCCCCTTACCTGGCAGCAGTTTTCCACTCTCTTCCTAGAGAAATATGTACCACGGTCCTGTAGAGAGGAACCGCGCAGGCAGTTTGAGCAGTTGCGTCAGGATGATATGACTGTGATGCAATATGAGATGAGATTCTCATAGCTAACCCGTCATGCGGTTTGGTTGGTTCCTACAGAGAGAGAGGATCAGGAGGTTCGTGGATGGCCTCACCTATCATCTTCAGATTCTTATGACCAGGGAGAGAGTATTGGGTGCTACTTTTGAGAAGGTTGTTGATATTGCCAAGGAAATTGAGTCAGTTCGTCGCCAGGAGTGAGTTGAGAGGTAGGCCAAGAGGCCTCGGGGATCTGGTAGCTTTGGTAGTGTTCCCTCTAGGGGTCAGTTCCAGCACGACAGAGGATGTCCATTCAGGAAGGCTCAGCCAGTCCGCTCAGGCCATAGTGGTGGATCAGCTGGTCATGGTCCTCACAGTTCTCATTAGGGGTACCCATCATTCAGTGCCCTTCCAGCCCAGAGTTCATCTCATGCATCATCAGTTCAGGGTTCATCTACACCTGGTTCTTCTAGTGGTTATCCCCGTGCTAGGGGTTCCCTTCAGTCCCCGTCTCCAGTACTAGGGGGTTGTTATAAGTGTTGAGAGTTGGGGCATATGTGGAGGCAGTGTCCTCATCGTCATGGGGGTCTGGAAGCTAGAGGTCGCCCTAGAGGGGGAGGTCAAGCAGGTGGAGGTCAGGCCCGTCTTTGGGCATTTCCAGCCAGACTAGATGATATGGCCTCAGATGCCGTGATTACAGGTATTGTTTCATTATATCACCGAGATGCCTCAGTCTTATTTGATCCCAGTTCCACATATTCCTATGTTTCATCAAATTTTCCACATATTCTGGCCTCAATCGTGTGTGGTGTCTATTGTGGATTTGGAGACCCGAGTGGATTTGTTATTGCTCACTATGGTTGACTTAAATGTGATATTGGGCATGGATTGGATTTCTCCATGTCATGTTGTTCTAGACTGTCACGCTAAGACCGTGACCTTAGCGATGCCGGGATTCCCGAGAATGGAGTGGTTCCGGAGATTATGTGCCTAGTAGGGTTATTTCATACCTTAAGGCTCATCGCATGGTTGAGAAGGGTTACTTATCGTATTTGGCTTTTGTGAGGGATGTCAGTGTAGAGACTCCCAGTATTAAATTTGTTACTGTGGTCCATTATTTGTAAGGCCCCGGAAAATTTTGCTAAGCAATATAGGATTTCGGGGTGCCAAGTAGACTAATTAGATATTATATGTGCTTTAAATATGATGTAAATGAATTGGATGTTGTGAATAAGTGTATGAGTCATATAATAAGTAATGTGAGGTCCAAGGGGAAGCCTAAGTCTAAGACAAATGAGAACATTTCATAACAGGCTAGAATTCCAAAGGTATTTGCACCAGTCCACACTTTGAACTAGCATATCTAATTATATATAACGTATTATGTGATGAATAACCTATCAAATGAAATCTCCTCGAGTCCTGTCACGCCCCAAATTCCAACCCTTTGGGCCGTGACTGCACCTAACGTTGAACCCGCTAGGCCAGCCAACGTATAACTTGCAATAGCAATTTTTAAATCATTTAAAACTGAGCGAAACGGTAATTCGTCACTTTCAACAAATTCCCAACAAAATCCTGTAAGCATTTTCTTAATAAAGATAACGGAAACTTTAAGAATGCGAAGAATAAAGACATGACAAACATGAGATAACGTAAAACTTCCCACACTAGTAACTCTCAAAACTTTACTGAGCCTTCCAAATCCCTTGAATGGTTTCACAGCAGAGAAATAATAATAATATCTTGGAAAAGCTCAAAATGAAATGTTAAGACATCTACAACGAACAATCCCAAAACCGGGGTGTCACA
>ML262362.1:0-30839 GCA_005239495.1 Nicotiana undulata
GTTTCATTTTCTTTGATATTTGAAACAGCTATGGATGGGTAATTCATTTTTGAGATTGATTCATAACTTGAGTTGGTGGGACATGAAAAATCATGTTAATCTGTATTTGAAACAACTATGTTAATCTGTATATATCCAGAATTTTCTTATTGGTGTAATCGATAACCGAATCGATAAGCCCCAAAAATTGATAAATCGAAATCGAAAAAATCGAAACCTTATTGAAACGATAACGATAATCATATATACAAATCGATAATCGATAAGTAATTATCGATAAGGGTCGGAATCGAATCGATAAATCGAATGCACACCCCTAGGTAAGACTGACCATCTCATCAAAAACTGTCCTCAGTGGGAAGTAGAATGGAAAAAGGAGAGATACGAAAGAAGGAACAAGAAGAAGGAACTGGTCCAACCTAAGAAAACCACAACAAAGGCTATGGTTGCTGTTTGGGGGCAAAGTTCAGATGAGGAACCAGAAGATGAGGAGACTGAAGATCTGGCGCTCATGGCAATTGGAGAATCTGATGAGGAATCACATGAAGAACCAGAGGTAAGTATCTCCCATCTTAAAAACAAAATAAAGTTCCTATCTAAGGAAAAACTCTCTGAGTTGCTACTTGATTTCATAAGATGATTCTGAGGAAACAACCAAAGAGAAGGATCAACTCTCTAAAGAAAGTTTTAGACTTATGTTAATTCTATCACTTATGCTATCTTTGTTCATTAGGGTTATATTTGGCTTGCCTAACACGTGTGTTAGGCGCTATCAAGACGTGTTGGGATTTTGGGCCTTGACAAGTTGGTATCAGAACCCTAAGTTCATAGGGTATTGTGGGTCATGATCAAGTTTAGTAGAGTCTTGCGGATTGGTACGAAGATGTCTGCACTTATCTTCGAGAGGAAACCGAACTGTTAAGAAACTTCAGTTCTTGTCGTTGTTACTTTTGGAATTTGAAACTTGACTCTTCTATTCTCTCACAGATAGTGAGTGCACGTGCAACTGAATCAGGCAGACAACCACCAATACCACTAGGGGTCAAAATGGGGCTTGTACCAGATCCAGAGCAACACTTGTGGAGCCAACGGTTGCTCCGGCTGAGGAACATGTACTATATATTGTTGAGCCGGTGGGGCCACCTCAGGCACCTGCATTGCCTATTGTTGTTCTTGGACTTCAGGAGTCCATATCCAAGATTTTGACTGTGTGCAAGATCCTAGGCGGTTTCAATCCCAGTTGCACCAGCTACCTCACAAGCTGGGGGAGGTGCCTAGACTCCTTTCACCCGTACCCCAGATTAGCTAGCTTAGGGTCATCAGACGCTGGGGGTGTTACTAGTTTATCCGGTTGCCGCTGCTCGAGCCGAGGTTGGTCCACCTATGAGTGATGAGGAGGAGAAGAGGTTGGAGCGGTTTGGGAGGCTTAAGCCTCCAGAGTTCACCAAAGTAGATTCAGAGGGTGCTTAGTATATTCTTGACAAGTGTTAGTGGATTCTTCGCATTGCGGGTATTTTCGACACCAGCGGGGTTGCACTTACTACTTTTCAGTTGACAGAGGCAGCTTACAGATGGTAGCAGACTTATGAGTTGAGTAGGCCAGCTGACGCAACGCCCTTTACGTGGGATGAATCTTCTCAGAGAAATTCCTTCCACAGACTCGCAGAGAGTAATTTCGTAGAGAGTTTCAGTATCTACGCTAGGAGGGTATGACTATGACTCAAAATGAGATGAAATTCGGATATTTGTCTCGTCATTCAGTATGGTTGGTTTCCACAAAGAGGGAGATGATTAAGAGGTCATTGATGGCCTCAACTATGGTTTGCTTTACAGTATGGCTCGAGAAGTTGCGACATATTATAGGTTTGACTAGGTGGTCAAGATTGCTAGATGCGTAGAGTAGGTTTTGAGGATTGAGCGTGACGAGAGGGAGGCCAAAAGGCCTCGTAGTTTGGGTGGTTTCAGTAGTGCCTCGTCTGGAGGCCACTCACACTGTAGTAGAGGTCATCCGTCTAGATCCATTCAGATAGCCCGCCATGTTCCTCGTGATTCTTCAGTTAGCCATAGTTCTTATACCGCTTTCCTAGCTCAATCATCATTCAGTGACTCAGTGCACTGCCAACACTGAGTTCTTATATTTCTCCATCTGCATAGAATTCCACAGACACTTATTCAGATTATCAGGGTCAGCAACTTCGTCATAGGAGATGTTGTTTTGAGTGTGGGACTTGAGTCATCTCAAGAGAGATTTCCCCTTACCATTGAGTAGGGCTCCATAGTAGAGCTCTCAACTTATGATTCCAGCACCAACAACTACACCACCAACACAGTTAGTTAAAAGTGGGGCGCAGTCAGCACGAGACCGCACTAGAGGGGGATGTCATTCAGGCGATGGTCATGCCCATTTTGATGCATTTTCCTGTTACACCCCGCAATGTTACGTCAATATTATATTACGACAATGTCACCCTCTGCAGTAATATATTACGATGATTTTACGTCCTGTAGTAATAAGTTACGACAATGTTGTACCCAGCAGTATTACATTACAAGTGATGTTACGCTTCGCAGTAATAAGTTACGAAGATGTTGCACCCTGCAGTAATGTACGTTAAATTTATCGTAAGGTAGTTGACATCAGTCCAAGTAAAAGATTATTTAGAAATTATAAGGATTATGCTATTTCACAAGTGAGTAGTAAATTCATGAAGGCGAAATGGGGAGCAAGCCAAAGAAAATGAATTTTGTCCAAGTTTTGCATTTTGGGATAAAATACGGGTCGAGCGATAATACCTGATAAGTATAGACTGGTACCAGACCACGGTAGTACGATGTGTAAAGTATATTAAAAATAAGTAGAATTTTGAGTAATTCGAGATAATTTTTTAATTATACGGGTAATTAATTAATTACCAGGTAACGGGACATTACCCAATTAACTAATAAGTGGGTAAAGATTAATAATCTTCACCCACCCTTCAACGTGGCATAAAGCCACGATGGCAAAGGATGGCTCTTTGTCACTTTGCCGGATGGCTACTATGTAATAACCAAATCATGACTTAAGTTAAAGTCTTGATAAGATTTGTAAATCTTATCCATGAGATTTAGTAGGAATTCCTTGTAAAGGCCAAACCACAATCTGCCTTTGGCTTAAAGACAACGACGTTGAAGCAGAAGCAATTTCGTCCAAAGTTTAACAAATCAAAGCAAGATTTCGTTCCTCAATTTAAAAAACACAGAAGCTTAAATCCAATGTTTGGGTTCTAAATTCAATCCACGAATGTTTCCAACGGGATAATTATACGGAGTTGTTCCTACTCCAGGTATGTTAAGGCTATCCCTTCTTTCTTTTGGCATGGTCCAAATTATACCGAAAAAACGAGCAATACACAGTTACTATAAATTACTCTACTCATAGAAATAGTAGGGGTATCTATATCCTTGATTCCTCATGAGAATTATTATTATTTTCTGTTCATGGGTCTCAGAATAATACGCAGTTGGAAAAGTTTTATCCGGAAGGAATATTGAGATTATTAAGTACTTTTCATGCATTTCATACATGTGCATTGACCCACGACTAGATGGCGTTATATACGCGTATATATGTAAATATATGTATATGGGATATGGGAAAAAGTTACGGCGTTATATACGCACCACCACCTGATCAGCTGGTATATGATGATGATGTTGCCCACAGTGGCTGAAATATGATTCAAACAGCGTTATATACGCGTATATATGTATGTATATGTATATGGTATATGGGAAATGTTATGGCGTTATATACACACCACCACCTGATCAGTTGGTATACGATGATGATTTTTCCCACAGTGGCTGATATGATATGATGGGATGCCCTCAGAGGCTGATGATGTTATGAAACATGTACCTATGCACGACATGACATTCATACGCATATGCATGACGCTAAAAGTAATTTATGATTTACAAAGTTATTCAGACTTATAGGTTGAGTTATGTACTCTATATGTCATCCATGTCTCTTATGTATTTATTTATGTGCCTTACATACTCGGTACATTATTCGTACTGACGTCCCTTTTGCCTGGGGACGCTGCGCTCATGCCCGCAGGTCCCGATAGACAAGTCGAGAGCCCTCCAAGTAGGCTATCAGCTCAACGGAAGATGTTGGTGCACTACATTTGATTCGGAGTTGCTTGTTTGGTTAGTATGCTTTAGATGTGTATTGTTTGGTATGGTGGGACTCTGTCCCGACCTTTATGACATTTATGTACTCTTAGAGGCTTTTAGACATATGTCGTGTACGTGAAAGATTGTACGACCTTGCCGGCCTATGTTTTGAGTTTATAAATGATTATGTTGGCCTATTAGGCTCGTATGTCACATGTATATGATGATGTAATAAGAAAGATACGTTACGTTGGTGCTCGTTTGAGTAAAGTACCGGATGCCCGTCGTGGCCCATCGGTTTGGGTCGTGACAAAAAGTGGTATCAGAGTAGTTCTGTCCTAGGGAGTCTACATGCCATGTCTAGTAGAGTCTTATTAATGGGTGTGTCGTGCACCACACTTATAAGAGGCTACAATGCATTTAAGATTGTCACTCTTTCTTCTTACTCTAGATCGTGTGGTAGAGCTCAGTCATAGGAATTCAAATTCCTAAATCCTATTCTTAATAAGATGATACCTATATCCAGAAAGAAGGTTGGAAAGAGAGATAGTTGAGAAAAAGCTGAGTCAGAGGAATTGAATTTTTGTATGATGCCTACGATAAGTAAATGTGAGGTCTCCAGCAGATCATGTGCGTACTGAATGGTTTAAACTTCCTGATAAGAAGCTTTAAGGCAAGAACGCCTATCCATCTTTATGGTGAAGGACAATGAGATATTAAGAAGATAAATACAAGTTTCAATAAGTAAAAGGAGCAAGGTGAAAAGGGGTACGAGGTACCCAGTTAATGAAGGTTAACAACGTTTATAATTGAGGCAGAGAAACATAAGACTTTTGAGTTATATTCAATAGTAACAGAGGTATATATATTGGTCGCACCCAGATATGCCCTATGGGGGTTAACAGAAGTAGTATAAGAAGATATGATGGATGAATTGTTTGCGTCAGTTGACATTTCCGAAGGATATTGCAAATGTTCTAATAGATCTCTTTATGAGACACGCAGATGGTACACTCTAAAATAGTGCAACCAGATATAAGTACTACAAAGACATGCACTATAAGCCGTGAGGAGATAAATATTACCTTAGTGTGGCTCGCGTCCCTAGTAGAGCGAGAACGTTAAGCAACCCGAAGAGCCACTAAATGGAGAAAAAGGGGAGCTAAAAGCAAAAGAATGTCTTGTTCGAGTTTTCAAGATAAAGTGATAGGCGTAAATGTTAACGAGAAATAAGAAAAGAGTTAATGAAACATTATGAGTAAGATATGATACATGGATGACAACAGTAGATCCGAGAAAAAAAAAGACAGCATTACAGAGTTTATATTCAAGTGAAGGAAAAGACGAGAAGTGACAGGCCTTGAGAAAACAAAAGAGTATAGGCCATAAAATCATATCCTCATTTCGATAAACAAGTTCGTGAACAAAAGGAAAAGTTAGACCACCCAAAGTAAGACAAGTCAGTATGGGCTGGTGAACAGGATAACTAAACGTGAATTAAGGACTGAGTGGCTGGATAATAGTCAGTATCATCAGAATTTCAGATTTTGCCCCGGCATTAATAGAATGGACCAAAGAAGAACATTCATGAGAAATTCAGAAAATGGTCATTCAGGAAAAAACACTTCTCTAAAGAAAGAAATGTGAGCAAAGTTAGACTGAAGGGACTGTACGTGCCGGTTACACTAGATGTATCCCTCTTGAGTAAGGAAATTTGTTATCCTTTGTACAGAACAATTACTGCAAGGCGAGTAAGGGTCATCGATGATGTGAAAAGACGCCAAGGATGAAGGGGTAAAACATTTATATATAGATCATCGTAGCACTAAGTGTTAGTACTCCCCTAAAGGGGGGAATATGGAGTGGTGTGCCATGAAGTCAAAATAAAGTAGTGCTAGTAATCATGGAATGATAAAGAAAGAATGCAGTAAAAACGAAAAAGGAATAAGATTACACTTATTCAGCTCCTACTTATATGCTACAATTCCAGAACATGAAGCAAACACGACGCCAAGAAGAGGAAGTAAGGGTTCCGGTCCGGGTTGTTATTGATAAATAAATAGCCAGCATAAGATCTAAGTTAAGACAAAGGAAATAACCGAAGAAAGGTTACACGGAGTATTGATATGAGAACGGACCAACGAGCAGTTAGTAGTTGATTAAGGAAGAGGGTGAAACCACAGAGGAGGGGAGAGGTTGCTTCCTAAAAAGAACTGGGGTTGGCTCCTTACAGAAGCAATAACCATAAATGGACCCGAACAATTATCTAAGGTTCACTAATTATTTGACTGTTGGCAGGTCTCTTTGTATGTGTTGTACGGAAAGAGGGATTTCGAACGAAGTCATAAAGGAAGTAGATTGGAAAGAGGATAAAGACAAATCAACATATCAATACAAGATAAACACAGAGAAACCCAACATGGGGAATTCGGCCTCGCACTTGTGACATTGTAATACTTGAGATATATTCGTATAAGAGTTGGGGAAGTTATACCATATGAGTATTACAGAAATAAAAGAGAATGCCACTGGGAAGACAGTCAAAATATCAGTTTAGAAGCAACCCTACAAGCACCAGCATACGGAGGTAAGCAACTACGGATGATTATAGGCAAGGAAGGACATCAAAAGGTCCGTAATAAACTCTCCGCTTTACAAGAGTTAGAAGGTTATCCTTAAGTACTACAATGGAAGACTAGCTGAGAAAATAAGAAGGAAGACTTCAACCTAAACATAGAAACTCGAAGTAGAATTGGTCATGCAAAAAATAAAATAAAATGGCATGAGTTGGAATTAGGATCAGTTAAGTATGCATGCAACATGGGGGCAGAAAGACCAGAAAATAATAATAAAATTGCGTACGTTTAAAGAAAGCTAAGTTGAAATAGAAGGAATTATTTGATCAATGATTCCGAGTTGGTGACGTTATGAACACACTTAAGAGTTTGCAGTTTTATACTTGCAGCACATACAGCCGTAGAAGATTCTGGTATACGTTAAAAGAAAGAATTGATCCCAGGTCATAGATGAATGATTGAATTGTTAAAGGATTGTGTCATGAATATTCCATATCGCCCATAAAGATCTAGCGTAATGACTAATACTAGGAGACGCAGATCAGAGGATAGCTTAAGCCTACATTAAGACTGATTAGAAAGAAGAGGAAACTAAATAGTTACATCAATAAAAAAAATCAAGAGTCTGATTATTGGATCCAGAAAATTATAGACATCATGATTGAGAACATTGCATAATCACTCTTAAGTAGCAGGGGTACAAGAAAGATATTACAGTAGCCATATTTTATAATAGCTTTACGATGAAGCCAACTGAAGAGTACCAGCCTCATAAGAAGTCAGTACGAAGCTCCCACCGAATTGTGTATGCACCAGCGGTGTAAGAATTACAATAGAGCTTCAAGTTATGGACGAGAACTATACCTATGTGGAAGGGAGGTCATGAAAGAAATAGAAAATACTATGCGAGATTTTAAGGTAAGTAAGGTAAAGGTCAACAACGTACGAGATACTCAAAGGCAGAATATGTGAATAATCCATACTTCGGATAAAAGGCTAGAAGTGCTGGGATTTAATATCCAGGAATGATAGCGGCATAGTCAGTGGCATATCTCATAGCCTATGGTTTCTAGGTATCGAGGAGGCTAATTAAGATAGTAAAGAAAAGTTAGATACGATGTGATGTCTCTCTTGATGTCCCAAAATGACATAAGGAAATCTATGATGCAAGCAAATTGAAAGGTTGCAAGTAATATAAATAGAGTTGTGTAGGTCGCAAGCCATTACATGGTGAAGTGACAAGGTTCTAGAAGACGAGAGTAAGGATAAGAAAGGGCGAGTGAGAAGGTAACGAAAATGGATAAGTCCTCAGGATTAAGCCCATGAAAACAAGAAGAGCATATGGTTTCTATAAATTATACAAAGCTCACTATTGATTGAATGAACTCAAAGGAGTCTAAGACTAATAGCATTTAGAATGCCACCCTGGTAATAGAATGAGGGTGTAATTGTGATACATAGAAGATGACGTCTGGGCCTTCGATTGAGTAATGATTCAACAAAGAAAAGAAATGGATTTTATAAATTGGACAGGATTAAAGTACCCACGCAAGGTGAATCGCATTGGGTATCGCCCCAGGTGGATCAATCTAATCATTTCAGACGTTCTCCGATAAAACATGAATCCTAGAAGCAATATTACATAAAAGGTTAAGTTATTAGTGGTATATTGTAGATCAATATTGAGGTGAATCAATAATGGATGGACAAAAGTTACAAAGTATGAGGTAAGATTAGGCCGTCATTCTAAAGATGAACAGTAATAAGGAAGCATTAGAGAACTTAAATTTATACATATGGAATGAGCAACGAGAGTAAGCTGGCATTTGGTAGCATACCTCAGCAACGATAAATTAAAGTAAGAGTTATGGCAGTAAATTCATACGGATGGTTAAAATGACCTATGCGATGAGATATAACAATATTCATACCAAGTACCGAGCGAAGAACTTCAGTATACTCATAAATGCCCAAAGGGACATCTTATCAAGCTCTACATGTGAAGCCTAGAGATTGGACACACTTACAAGATTAAAACTATACAGGCTGCATGATGAAAGGTAGCAACAATTACGAGATTGGAAGGATTTCGACTATAAGTTGTGGTATGAGAAGGAGGCCTAAGGAGGGATGCCCTAGACTTTCGACCTATTCACAGAACAGTCGCCTAGATGGAAAGGAAAGTTCTAAAGTATTCGGAAGATATAAGTCAAGAAAATGATAAGTGCATTGGTCAACATTCGAGGACGAATGTTCCAAGGGGGGGGGGGGGATTATGTTACACCCCGCAATATTACGTCCCGCAGTATTATATTACGACAATGTCACCCTTTGCAGTAATATATTACGATGATGTTACGTTCTCTAGTAATAAGTTACGATAATATTGTACCCAGCAGTATTACATTACAAGTGATGTTACGCTTCGCAGTAATAAGTTACGAAGATGTTGCACCCTGCAGTAATGTACATTAAATTTGTCGTAAGGTAATTGACATCAGTCCAAGTAAAATGTTATTTGGAAATTATAAGGATTATGCTATTTCACAAGCGAGTAGTAAATCCATGAAGGTGAAAGGGGGAGTAAGTCAAAGAAAATGAATTTTGTCCAAGTTTGGCATTTTGGGATAAATACGGGTCGAGCGATAAAATCCGATAATTATAGACTGGTACCATGCAAGGACCACAGTAGTACGATGTATAAAGTATATTAAAAATAAGTAGAATTTTGAGTAATTCGAGATAATTATTAAATTATACAGGTAATTAATTAATTATCGGGTAACGGGACATTACCCAATTAACTAATAAGTGGGTAAAGATTAATAATCTTCACCCACCCTTCCACGTGGCATAAAGCAACGATGGCAAAGGATGACTCTTGGTCCCTTTGCCTGATGGCTACTATGTAATAACCAAATCATGACTTAAGTTAAAGTCTTGATAAGATTTGTAAATCTTATCCATGAGATTTAGTAGGAATTCCTTGTAAAGGCCAAACCACAATCTGCCTTTGGCTTAAAGACAAGGACGTTGAAGCAAAACCAATTTCGTCCAAAGTTCAACAAATCAAAGCAAGATTTCGTTCCTCAATTTAAAAAACGCAGAAGCTTAAATCCAATTTTTGGGTTCTAAATTCAATCCACGAATGTTTCCAACGGGATAATTATACAGAGTTGTTCCTACTCCAGGTATGTTAAGGCTATCCCTTATTTCTTTTGGCATGGTCAACATTATACTGAAGAAACGAGCAAATACACAGTTTCTATAAATTACTCTACTCATAGAAATAGTAGGGGTATATATATCCTTGATTCCTCATGAGAATTATTATTATTTTCTGTTCATGGGTCTCAAAATAATACGCAGTTGGAAAAGTTTATCTGGAAGGAATATTGAGATTATTACGCACTTTTCATGCATTTCATACATGTGTATTGACCCATGAACAGATGACGTTATATATGTAAATATATGTATATGGGATATGGAAAGAGGTTACGACGTTATATACGCACCACCACCTGATCAACTGGTATATGATGATGATGTTGCCCACAGTGGCTGAAATATGATTCAAACGACGTTATATACACGTATATATGTATGTATATGTATATGAGATATGGGAAATATTATGGCGTTATATACGCACAACCACCTGATCAGCTGGTATACGATGATGATTTTTCCCACAGTGGCCGATATGATATGATGGGATGCCCTCAGAGGCTGATGATGTTATAAAACATGTACCTATGCACGACATGACATTCATACGCATATACATGACGCTAAAAGTAATTTATGATTTACAAAGTTATTTAGACTTACAGGTTGAGTCATGTACTCTATATGTCATCCATGTCTCTTATGTATTTATTTATGTGCCTTACATATTCGGTACATTATTCGTACCGACGTCCCTTTTGCCCGGGGATGCTGCGTTCATGCCCGCAGGTCCCGATAAACAGGTCGAGAGCCCTCCAAGTAGGCTATCAGCTCAGCGGAAGATGTTGGACTCCATTTGCTTCAGAGTTTCTTATTTCGTTAGTATGCTTTAGACGTGTATTGTTTGGTATGGCAGGACTCTGTTCCGACCTTTATGATATTTATGTACTCTTAGAGGCTTGTAGACATATGTCGTGTACATGAAAGATTGTACGGCCTTGTCAGCCAATGTTTTGAGTTTATAAATGATTATGTTGGCCCATTAGGCTCGTATGTCACGTGTATATGATGATTTAATAAGCAAGATACGTTACGTTGGTGCTCGGTTGAGTAAGGTACCGGTTTCCCGTCGCGGCCCATCAATTTGGGTCGTGACATTCCCGCCAGGCCATTTGCAGTTTCTTCCGATGCTGTGATCGCGAGTATTGTTTTAGTGTGCCAAGGAGATGATTAAGTATTGATTAACCTCATTTACACTTATTCATATGTGTCACCATCTTTTACTCGTTATTTAGATATGCCCCGTGATTCTTTAGTTATGCCTATTCATGTATCTATGCTGGTGGGTGATTTTATTATTGTGGACCATGTGTATTGGTCGTTTGTGGTAACTATTGGGGGTTATGAGATGAGAGTTGATCTTTTTCTACTTAGCATGGTTTATTTTGATGTGATTTTGGGCATGGATTAGTTTTCACCATGTCACTCTATTCTTGATTGTCACGCAAAGAACTTGACATTGGAGATGTCAGGGTTGCCTAGGGTTGAGTGGAGAGTTTCCCTAGATTATGTTCCGAGTAGGGTGATTTCATATTTGAAGGCTCAACATATGGTTAAGAAGGGATGTCTGGCATATCTGGCCTTCGTGAATGATGTTAGTGATGATGCTCTTACCGTTGAGTCAGTTTCGGTACCGAGAAACTTCCAAGATGTGTTTCCTGTAGACCTGTCGGGTATGCCACCCAACAGGGACATTAACTTTGGTATTGATCTGGTACCAGGCACTCCGCCCATTTTCTATTCCACCATAACGCATGGGACCAATGGAATTGAATGAGTTAAAGGATCAACTTCAGGAGTTGCCGGATAAGGGATTTATCTAGCCTAGCGTGTCGCCTTGGAGTGCACCGGTTCAATTTGTGAAGAAGAAGGATGGTACAATGATGATGTGTATTGACTATCAAAGTTACATTTAAGAACAAGTACCCACTGTCGCTCATTGATGACTTATTTGATCAGGTACAACGTGCTAGAGTGCTCTCGAAGATTGATTTGAGGTCGGGATATCATAAGTTGAAGATCCACGATTCAGATATTTTTAAGATGGCTTTCAAGACTCGCTATGGTCACTATGAATTTTTTGTGTTGTCTATTGGGTTAACCAATGCCCCAACAACTTTTATGCAGCTGATGAACAATGTGTTCCAGCCATATATTGATTATTTTGTCATAGAATTCATTGATGATATATTTATGTACTGACACAGCTAAGAGGATTATGAATAGCACCTGAGGACGTACTCAAGGCATTTAGGAAAAAAAAGCTATATGCTAAATTCTTCAGGTGTGAGTTTTGTCTTGATTTGGTGGAATTTTTGGGCACGTGGTGCCCACTGGGGGGATCAAGGTAGATCCGAAGAAGATTGCGACAATTCAAAATTGGCCTACACCGTCTTCAGCTACAGAGATTCAAAGCTTCATGGATTTGACATGTTATTATCACTGTTTTGTATAAGGGTTCTCATTTATTCCTGCACCTTTGACTAGATTGACCCAGAAGAGTGCTCCTTTTAGATGGTCCGAGGAGTGTGAAGTGTGATTCTGGATCAAGACTGCATTGATTACAGATCCAATGTTGGTATTGCCCATAGGTTCGAGATCTTACACGGTGTATTGTGATGCGACACATTTTGAGGGTGATTGCCTACGCATCTCAATAGTTAAAGGTTCATGAGAAGAATTGCGCTGTGCATGATTTAGAGTTTGCAGCCCTCCTTCACACGTTGAAGATTTGGAGGCACTATATATACAACATTCCATGTGAGGTCTATACTTACCATCAAAGTCTCCAGCATCTGTTCAAGTAGGACCTTAATTTACGGTACTGGATATAGTTAGAGTTGATGAAAAACTATGATATCACCATATTATATCATTTGGGAAATGTCAACGTGGTGGCCGACACATCGATTAGGAAGGCTGAGGGTATGGGCAGTCTAGCATATTTACCTGTAGTAGAAAGGCGACTAGCCATGGATGTTCAATCTTTGGCCAATCAGTTTATAAGATTGGATGTTTTGGAGCCTAGGCCGGTTCTTGCTTGCATTGTCGCACGGTCATCGTTGTTGGTATCAAGGCTCGCCAGTTTGATGATCCTCACTTGTTGGTGTTTAATTGTCACGCAAAGAGCTTGACGTTGGAGATGCCGGGGTTGCCTAGGGTTGAGTGGAGAGTTTCCCTAGATTATGTTCCAAGTAGGGTGATTTAATATTTGAAGGCTCAACAGATGGTTAAGAAGGGATGTCAGGCATATTTGGCCTTCGTGAGGGATGTTAGTGATGATGCTCTTACCGTTGAGTCAGTTTTGGGCTATAACTCTCAAAACGACAGACAGGGTCATTACATCCTCCCTCTCTTAAAACAATCATTCGTCCTTGAACGAGGATAGAGACATACCTGAAGCGCTGAAAAGATAAGGATAACGACTTCGCATATCATGCTCGGTCTCCCAAGTCACCTCCTCGACCGGCTGGCCCCTTCACTGCACCTTCACGGAAGCAATGTTCTTTGACCTTAGCTTCATGACCTGCATGTCCAAAATAGCCACTCGCTCCTAAACATAAGATAGATCCTTGTCCAACTGGACTGAGCTGAAATCCAACACATGAGGCGGATCACAGTGATACTTCCAGATCATAGAAACGTGAAATATCGGATGAACTCCTGCTAGACTGAGAGGTACGACTATCTAATAAGAAACCTCCCCAACTCTCCGCAACACCTCAACGGGACCAATGAACCTTAGGCTTAGCTTACCCTTCTTCCCGAACCTCATAACACCCTTCATAGCTGATACCTAGAGCAAGACCCACTCTCCAACCATGAATGCCACATCGCGAACCTTCAGGTCCGCATAACTCCTCTGTCTGGACTGGGCTGTGCGGAGTCAATCTTGAATAGCCTTCACCTTTTCAAGGGCATCCTGAACCAAGTCCGTACCCAATAATCTAGCCTCGCCCGGATCGAACCAGCCCACTAGGGACCGATACCGCATACCATACAGAGCCTCATACAGTGCCATATGGATGCTCGACTAATAACTGTTGTTGTAGGAAAACTCCGCTAGTGGCAATAATTGATCTCACGACCCTCAAAACTCCATCACACACGCACAAATCATATCCTCTAATATCTTAATAGTGCGCTCAGACTGTCCGTCTGTCTGAGGGTGATATGTCGTGCTCTGCTCCACTCGAGTACCCAACTCATGTTGTGCGACCCTCCAGAATCGGGATGTAAACTGCGTACCCTGGTCAGAGACGATAGATACCGGTACGCCATGAATCCTGATGATCTCGCAACTGTAGATTCGAGCCAGTTGCTTGGAAGAATAGGTAGTCATCTTAGGAATGAAATGAGCTGACTTGGTCAGCCTATCCACAATCACTGAAGCTGCATCAAACCTCCACTAAGTCTGTGGGAGTCCAACAACGAAATCCATTGTGATCCGTTCCCATTTCCACTCCGGAATCTCTATCTTCTAAATTAACCCACCCGGTCGCTGATGCTCATACTTCACCTGCTGGAAATTTAGGCACCGTGCCACATGCTCCACTATGTCTTTCTTCATCCTCCTCCACAAGTAATGTTGCCTTAAGTCCTGATACATCTTCGCGGTGCCCATATGAATGGAGTACCGCGAGCTGTGAGCCTCCTGAAGAATCAACTCACGCAAGCCATCTACATTGGGCACACATAGCCTGCTCTGCATCCTCACTGTATCATCATCCCCAATAGTGACCTCCTTAGCATCACCGTGCTGGACTGTGCCTTAAGGAAAAGCAGAATGGAGGTCATCATACTGGCGCTCCCTGATACGATCGTAAAGAGAATACCGAGAAACCACAAGAGCCAATACTCGACTCGGCTTAGAAACATCCAATCTCACAAACTGGCTGGCTAAGGCCTGAACATCAAACGCCAATGGCCTCTCTGCTGCTGGCAGATATGCTAAACTCCCCGAACTCTCCGCCCGGTGACTCAAAGCATCGGCCACCACATTGGCCTTCCTCGGGTGGTACAAAATGATGATATCATAGTCCTTAAGTAGCTCCAACCACTTCTGCTAACGCAAGTTAAGATCCGTTTTCTTGAATAGATGTTGCAAACTCCGATGATCAGTGTAAATCTCACAAGGAACACCGTACAAACAGTGCCACCAAACATTCAAGGCATGAACAAGAGATTCTAACTCAAGGTCATGGACAAGATAGTTATTCTCATGCACCTTTAGTTGTCTAGACGCGTAGGCAATCACCCTACCGTCCTACATCAACACTGCGCCAAGACCAATCCGCGACGCATCACAATATAGAGTATAAAACCCCGAACCTGTAGGCAATACCTATATTGGGGCTGTAGTCAAAGTTGTATTGAGCTTCTAAAAGCTCTCCTCACACTCCTCGGTCCACTTGAACGGAGCACCCTTCTGGGTCAACCTGTTCATAGGTACTGCAATGGATGAGAATGCCTCTACAAAATGATGGTAATACCTCGCCAACCGAAGGAAACTCCGGATCTTTGTAGCTGATGGCGGTCTAGGCCAACTCTGCACTGCCTCCACTTTCTTCGCATCCATCTTGATCTCATCACTCGATACTACATGACCCGATAATGCCACTGAGACTAGCCAAAACTCACACTTTGAAAATTTTGCATATAACTACTTTTCTCTCAAGGTCTGAAGCACAGTCCTCAGGTGCTGCTCATGATCCTCCCGAGTCCGGGAGTACACCAAAATGCCGTCAATAAACATAATGATGAAAGAGTCAAGATAATATCAGAACACATTGTGCATCCACCCTAATCGTGGTAAACCTGGCATAACTAGCATCACTATTTTAGCATGACAATCAAGAGACCAGTCACTGCCCAAGATAACATCAAAGTCTACCATGATGAGTAAAAATAAATCGGCTCTGGTCTCAAAACCACTAGCAATCAAACACGAACGATACACGTGGTCCACAACAAGAGAATCTCCCACAATAGTAGACACATAAACAGGGGTACTCAAAGAATCCAGAGATACGCCCAAATGTCGGGAAAAATAAGAGGACACGTAGGAATTCATAGAGCCTGGGTCAAATAATACCGACGCATATCTATGACAGACTGGAACAATACCTGTAATGACAGTGTCGGAAGAAACTGACTCTGAGCAAGCCGGAAGAGCATAATACTTGGCTTGGCCTCTCCCTCAAGGGTGACCTCGACCTCCCCTAAGTGCAAAATCACTCAATGGAGCTAACGGAACCGATGGAAATCTATTTCGGAGTCATCTTCACACGATTCTGACTACGGTCAAAATCCTAAGACTTAAGCTTTCGTTTAGGGACTAAGTGTCCCAAAACACTTCGAAACCACAACCAACACCTCCGGGAAAGATGCATAAGCAGAAAATGACACGTGTGTCGCGCCCTTTTTTTCTATCGCACGAGTTAGGTACGGAGAGATCGGGTTTGTGACATTCTGGATAACTCCTTAAAGGAAGAGGTTTAAGGAAGAGTCCCCACCTAACAATTTTTATGGTGCGTTAGGGAACCTAGAGTTGAGAAACTCATGAACTAGTTCACATTACCAGAGATTGGGTAAGGACTTGAAATTATCCAAAGAGGAAGGTATTAGGCACCCCTCAAGATCCACAACTGTGGGTTCCAGCCAATAAGTTTTGTAAATTTGGACGGTGAGCAAGTAACAAGTAAGGTTCACATAAGAGGGGATTTACAACAAGTATGAAAATCTTTAAAGGTTTTGAAATAAAATTGGAATAAACATTTGAAAAGAATTGTCCTAGGTTTAAAGTAATACGGATCACTTCAATGCAATACCCGGTATGTCACACCTCGAAGAGGCGGCTACACGTGGTATTAGCGCACCAGTCATCATATCCGTATTTTACCATTCCCACCCCGTAAAGGTTATTAAAAATGCATGTGTTGGTCACGAATGCTTATTGCGTGCTATTACCTGTCCCATCCTATAAGTCCTAGAGGGTGTTTAGGGCTACTAATCCTATAAGGCAGGAACTAGGCTGAACCCTTAGGTTTAAAGGTCAAAATACTAGGCGACATAAAAAAACAAGTAGGACTGCACATATGGGGGAACATATAAAGGCAAAGAAAGGCTCACATATCCCTCCACAAGTAAACATGTAAGCGGCACGTCTCAAACACAATTAAAGTCTTAAGATGGGAGTTCGAAAACAGGAATCCTAGTAAAACGGTAGGGACTTGAGTTGGAAAACCTTGATGAAGGCAGAAGATTGAGGGATTCAGAAATACCAACTTTCAGGAGTACACAACAATTTAGAGAACTTTCAGAAAATCAGTAAGTTGAGTAGGAGTGCGTTTATTTGAAATTCAATAATCCAAAAGTGAGTACAAAAATCCAGTAGTTCATAGGACTTTATCACATCATTTTTAGAAAATGGTTTAGCAAGTATTCAGAAATAGAACAACTTTATATAATGAAGTAACTCTGAAAAAATTAACAGTTTGAAGATAGGATAGGAATCAGAAATCCTGAAGTCAGTAATGAGAAGTAAGAAAGCGCACAATTTCAAAATTGTTTTAAAAGCAGCATAGGAGTTTAGTAAAAATTGAGTGGATTCCAAGAAAGAAGAATCAGAGTTTGGGAAATTCCAAAAGAGGAAGATTAAACCCAGCATAGTTGATTTGATTTTAATTACGCATTAGGCCAAAAGTTTGACTAGGCGTCGTATATTTGCCTAAAGGTGAACATGCTTACTTTGACTCTGTTTTAAAAGACATAAGTGATGATACATTTGCAGAAACGTTTTGACTATGTTTTAGTGAGGTTATTATATTAGAGACAAGTTAACTAAGCGTTCAAGTTATGACAAATAAAAATCCTACAGGCAGGATAACTAATGCACAAAGTATCATCTTAAAACATGGCTTCTATATGGCATGGTTATAAATGCATGAGCATTACATTTGATTATTCGTTTAGAGTTACAACCTGGAAACACTGTTCAGGTGGCATGAATATAATATATGTGTGCTGAAATAAAGAATCCTAAGCATGGTTTCTAATGATATGCATGTCCTAAACATGATACTATTACACACACAGGAAGTAAAGCCTATAGTCATGATTTCTACCTATTACTTAACTAAGCATGCATAACCCCCTTCTCATTTCACTATACAACCCCAATAGTTTGTTTACAAATTATTATAGCCCATACCGAATGAATTACAATACTTATAAAAAGGAAATCAAGAAGCTATTCTATAGGGAGCCTTCAAACATGCCCAATCTTCAAGCCTCATCCCTTTCAAGTTTCACAGTCTTACATAGCCTGGGTGCGGCAAAGCTCCCAAAGGTCCTTGTGAAGGCCCTGGCCAATACCAGCACCCAGCAATTGCCCAAGTTGAGATATGTCCAGTGTAGAGTAACCTGCCTCAGTGTGTCAAAGTTCAGAGGGAACTCAAGGTCCCTAAGCAATGCTCACACTGAGGGAGGTGGAACCTAAAGGTCTAGGAATAGCGTGAAGTGCTCAGAGTTGAGTTTTGAAAAGGAGTTTGAAATAACATAGCTTTAGAGATAATAAAAGGATTTTTATGAAAACCAGTTTGAAAGAGAAACAACAGAATAGTCATAACTCAACAAACAATCACAAACAGGGAAAGGGTTTGGGGACAAGTAGTGGTAGGAGTAGATTTGCACATAATTAGGTCTTAGAACAAAGTTACAGATTTCACAGAGTGTGACATGCCAATAGTTTAGCATATATCATAGATGGAGAATCTGAGAAAACCAAGTATTATAGGGCATTAAGGCCAGACAGTTGATAAGGAAAATGCAGAAAGAGATGCTAGGTATGCAGATAGAAGAGGGAAAGTAATCACATAGTCAAAGAGTCACATAGGCCATAATGAATCACATAGAGGAAAACAGGAATCGTGTTAAGCTAGAAGAAGAAGAGAGATCATAGCAAGGGAGTAGACATGCTAGTTACATGGTAGGCAATAGAAACATAAGTAAAAACACAAAAGAAACAACAAGAATCTCAACCAAAATTGAAACATATTGTTTAGGATACTGTAAACTTAAATTAGAGCATACAAGTGATGAGAGCAAAGCAGAAGAGAGCATAGTGATAGCACAGTAGTAGCCTTGGCTTAACAACCGGCTAATAATAGGCAAAGCAGAGAGGAGCAATAGAAACAAGAGAGCAAGAGAGAAAGAACAATAGAGAGAGAAATATACTGATGTGTGTGTTCGTGTCTAGAAGACATGCTTATGAGAGTAGAAGGGAACCATATATATAGTAGTTTGAAAGCAAGGCCAATAAGGTAAGAATCACAATTGCATAGTAATTATGGAACTCAGAACCAATTAGAGGAGAATCTGTATAAGTACTTCCTTAATTAAGGGGGTCAACCTCAAACGGCAAGAACAAGTAACAAATAAGGAAGGAAATCAATGTATAACTGGAACATAACAGATAAGGAAACACTTCAAATAGTGTAAGACTGAAATTAGAGCTAGGTTCAAAAGATCTCTTATTAAAGAAATACTTGTAAGAATCTATTAACATTAAAGTCAATCACATAATAAAGTAAGAGGACAGTTTATAAGCCGGAAATCAATACAAGGGTATCAATCACAGGAAATCAGCAAAGAATATCAATCACAGTAAATCAGTAAAAAAGCACCAATCACAGGAAATCAAGGGTTCAAACGAGACAATACTGATTAAAGGAAATTAGTACAAACTATAGTATAGAGATAAATCAGAAACCCTCATAAGCCAAACAGGGTAAAATCGAAGAGACTCAGAACATACTAAGGAGGAACAAGCATACATGCTAATTAAACGAACAAGTTATCATACACAGACCCAAAACCCAAAGCTGAAGCCAAGAGATTGGGGTTTTTAACATAATCAAATTAAAGGGAACCTAAATAATGCTATTTAAACATAGTAAAGACTACAGAATAACACTTGAAACCAGACAAAAAAATCATTTGCAAAGGGGTTAAGAAACCTTAACTAAAACTCGTTTAAAAACGGAAACCTTTTGAGAAAGAGTGCAGTAATACTTGTAATAAAACTAGATCTAGTATAGATCTACGAAAAATTAGAAGGTTTGAAAATCTAGGGTTTCAGAGATGTCGGAGATGGTGATAAAACCTGCCGTGAAACTTAGGGATGGTGGTAGTTATAGCATCCTTGAATCAAACCTTGCCGGAGAAGGCAGAAAATTTCCAAGCAGGAGCTTTCATGGCCGTCTGGCAGGGTCGAAAACTTTAAAGGGCCTCAGAGACGAAGAGAACCAGAGAGACGGGGCGTCATGGTGGCCGGTGATCGAAAGGGAAAAGGCTGGAGGTGGCCGGAGAGGCGGTGGAAGCCATTGGAGAAGATGAAGAGCCCAGAATATTCTAGAGAGATGAGGGAGCAGAAGAGACAAAAGAGAGAGAGTTGTCTCGATTGAATGAGAGACGGGGGGGGGGGTAGGTTAAAGTTAATTATGGTAATAAGAGATCTGGGTCGTTGATCTTATTTGATCAACGACTCAGATCAGCTGGGGATTGGGCCCGATAAGAGAAAGGTTTGGGCTGGGCAATTGGGATGGTTAAGTGTGTACGAGATCAGGTGGGGTTGGGTTAGAATTTGGCTAGAATTTAAATAGAAATAGGCCAAATGTTAAATACCCAATTTAAATAGGATAATTAATTAACTAAAATACCTAATAATTATAAAAAGATGAAATTAAGTTTAAATAGGTAAAATCACAATAATTAACTAATATTAAAATGTAAGAAGCATAAATTCGAATTTTAAAAAAGGTATAAAATGTCTAATTAGGCCACAATTGCAAAACGATTGTAATTGCAATAAAATAAGACCCAATTGGCCAATTTATGAAATAATTGGATTTTAATAAAATAAAAACTATTATAAATGACATACTGAACTGGAAAATATTTTGAAATTATTTAGAGCACCATTTATGAATTATAAAATATGAAATATTAGGTAAATAGGGAAATAATTTAGATAAAAATATGGAAAAATTAGGGAAAATACTTATTATTGCAAAGAGTGGTTTTGAAAGCTTATATATAAGTTGAAAATAATTTGAGGAAAAATTGGGTATCAACAACTGCCCCTCTTTACCCGGGAAGGATGAAAGAGTTGTCGGGTAAAGATATGATGGCCAATTTTGATCGGGATGAAACTGTGGGATAGAATTTGGTCGCACCCTGGCTTCTGAGCTGCCTACATATCCCTGATTTTACAGAAATCAGGCCGTATGTAGTTAAGGAATCATCGGAGAAATATACCGGCGATGTTTCATAAGAACGGACGCAAGGTGTATGGTAGGGTAAGAGTATGAAGGCCTTACAGGGTTGTATCGGAGAACTAGAGTGGTTTGCTCCTGCCTGGTTGGCTGTTCCGGCCGTGTTACCTGCAAATGAATGACAAGCATATATCGTGCATAATATAAACATGGTGCAAGTTCCCGTCGGACTATGAATGCTGTCTTTGGATCATTAAGATGATGTTCTTAGACCATGATGTCCTAGGCCATGAAACGCTTGGCGCGGAATTTGCGGGCTATGAAATAGTGTTCTCGGGCCATGAGGATAGTGCCTCCGAACCATGATGCCTTTGAATAATGATGTGCAAATTGAATTGAAGAGATCCTCAGGCCATGGAATGATGTTCTCGGGCCATGCAGATAGTTCCTCCGAACGATGACGCCTTCGAACGAGTTTGCGATATTTCAGCCCATGAAGAATGCAGTAGTATGATGTTAGCAAGATAGAGCATAGTCTTGCGATTTGCGAAAAGAAAGAGGGCAGAGCTCAACCCGAAAGAAGGCGTAAATAAATAAGGTAGCGAAAGGTGACTGCTTTGAAAAGATAGAAAGGAGCTTAGTGTAGTGCAACAAGATGCGGGGAGAGGTAGCGTAGAATCTCGGAAGGCGGAATAATAGCCTTATGCAAGAAGTAAATGCAGATGGAGGTAGAGCTTAACCTCGGAAGGCAAAAAGGTAGTCTTACGCAAATACGAATGCAGAGAGAGACAATGCTTAGTCTCGGAAGGCAGAAAGGTAGCCTTATTCAGATGTGGATGCAGATAGAGACAGTGCTTAGTCTCAGAAGGTAGAAAGGTAGCCTTATGCAGATGTGAATGCAGATGGAGGTAGAGCTTAACCTCATGCAGATGGATACAGAGCTTAGTCTCGAGAGGCAGAAAGGTAGCCTCATGCAAAGATGCAAATGCAGATGGAGGTAGAGCTTAACCTCATGCAATATGGAGACAGAGCTTAGTCTCGGAAGGCAGAAAAGTAGCCTTATGCAATGTAGAAAATAAAGTGATAGTAAAAGTTCTTAGCTGATGATAAAGTGCGATGATACGACTGTTTGCAATGATGATAGTAGTAAGTGTTGCCATGTGCGATGAGTTCGAGAGCACATCCTTGAGAAGCATGCGTCCTGTGGGGATAATGGGATGTCTTGGGCTTTCGCCGTATTTGTGCCTACATCCAAAGAAAAATCATGAGTTCTGTAGAGGGAAGGGTTAGTTCGTATCCCCGCTGGCTCGGATCGGCCTATCTGCTTGATGATGATAACTTTGTTTGTACCACAGGGGTAGCATTGCTAAAACAAGCTGTTTTTTTTTTGAGAAATAAATATGCATGGTTTTTATAAAATATGATATAACATATAATTGAAAGAATAATTTTCTTTGGATGAACCGACGACCACGACGCAGTTCAAGACATTGCAACCTCTCTTGATGCGGAAATTTGAGGGTCCACTTCAACATTTGCCCTAGTTTGATGGGTGAAGGCTTCTGGCTGTTACTGGTGCGGTGCTTGGCTGGACTTGCTTTGGAATTTTGAGGTCCCTCCTCAAAATTTTTCCCTAGTTTCCATTCATGGGAAAATGAAAATTTTATTAAAATATGACCGAACCCATAGGGCTGCCTACGTATCCCCTCTTCAACGGGAATCAGGTCAAGCGTAGTTCAATTTACAACATTGATAGAAGCATAATAATTACACATACTAGCGCTTGACTGCGTCTGAATTGATTGGTCTAGGCCAAATCTCTCCATCCATTTCTGCTAGTATGAGTGCTCCTCCTGTTAGCACTCGGTGAACCATGTACGGGCCTTGCCAATTGGGAGAGAATTTCCCTTTTGCTTCGTCTTGATGAGGAAAGATTTTCTTTAACACCAGCTGCCCCGGTGTGAATCGTCTTGGTTTGACTTTCTTGTTGAAGGCTCGGGTCATTCTATTCTGATATAGCTGACCGTGACAAACCGCGTTCATTCTCTTTCCGTCTATGAGGGCCAATTGCTCATAGCGGCTTCTTACCCATTCGGCGTCGCTGAGCTTGGCTTCTTGTATAATTCTTAAAGATGGAATTTTGACTTCAGAAGGAATGACAGCTTCCGTACCGTATACCAACATGTAAGGAGTTGCCCCGGTTGATGTGCGAACCGTGGTGCGATATCCCAACAGAGCAAATGATAATTTCTCATGTCACTGCTTGTGCTTCTCTATCATTTTTCTCAGTATCTTCTTGATGTTCTTGTTGGCAGCCTCAGCGGCTCCATTCATTTGAGGTCTGTATGCTGTAGAATTCTTGTGCTTGATCTTGAAAATTTCACACATTACTCTCATCAAATCACTGTTGAGGTTGGAACCATTATCGGTGATGATTGACTCTGGGACTCCAAATCGGCAAATAATGCGGTCGCCGACAAAATTGGCCACGACATTCTTAGTAACTGCTTTATAAGATGCAACTTCGACCCATTTGGTGAAATAGTCAATGGAAACCAGAATGAACCTGTGTCCGTTTGAGGCTGCAGGCTCGATTGGTCTAATAACATCCACGCCCCAAGCAGTGCACAGACAAGGTGAGCTTGTTGCATTAAGCTCGCTGAGAGGTACCTTTATCATATCCCCATGTATCTGACATCGATGGAATTTGCGGACATACAATTATCTTCTTTGCTAGAACAAACCCGTTCATATGAGGACCGCATGTACCAGCATGTATTTCCTCCAACAACTTTGTCGCTTCCTTTGCCTCGACACACCTTAGTAAACCCAGATCGGGAGTCCTCCTATATAAGATTCCTCCGCTGTGAAAGAAGTTGTTTGATAACCTTCGAAGAGTGCACTTTTGAGTGGCGTTTGCAAGTTCTGGGTACTCTCCCTCTGCCAAGTACTCCTTAATGTCATGAAACCAAGGCTTTCCATCTGCTTCTTCTTCAACATGGGCACAATAGGCCGACTGATTGTGAATCCCCACCAGGATAGGATCAATGAAATTCTTATCTGGATGCTGGATCATAGAGGACAAGGTGGCCAGTGCATCGGCGAACTCATTCTGGTCTCTAGGAACGTGCCGGAATTCAATCTTTGTGAACCTCCTTCTCAATTCCTGCACACGATGTAGGTATGGAAGTATCTTGGAATTCTTGGTCGTTCATTCCCCTTGAAATTTGTGTATCAATAAGTCGGAATCACCAATCATTAATAATTCCTGAACATTCATGTCAATGGACAAGTTGAGCCCAAGAATGCAGGCCTCATATTCAGCCATGTTGTTGGTGCAGGGGAACCTGAGTTTGGAAGATACCGGGTAGTGCTGACCAGTTTCTGAAATTAAGACTGCTCCGATACCCACGCCCTTGAAGTTTGCGGCCCCATCAAAGAACATCCTCCAACTGTCGGAAGATTCTGCAATGTCCTCTCCTACGAATGATACTTCCTCATTGGGGAAATACGTTTTCAAAGGTTCGTATTCTACGCCACAGGATTCTCAGCAAGCTAATCAGCTAATGCTTGTCCCTTGGCTTCCTTCTGAGTTACGTAAATGATGTCGAACTCACTTAACAGGATCTGCCATTTAGCCATCTTGCCAGTGGGCATGGGTTTCTGAAAGATGTACTTGAGCGGATCCATCCTTGATATGAGATACGTTGTGTAGGCACAAAAATAATGCCTCAGCTTCTGTGCGACCCAAGTCAAAGCACAACATGTGCGTTCTAATAGAGAATACCGGGCCTCATACGGAGTAAACTTCTTGCTGAGGTAGTAAATTGCTTGTTCTTACCTCCCTGTTTCGTCATGTTGTCCGAGAACGCAACTGAAAGCTCCATCTAATACGGCAATAGGGGTTTACCCGGCTCTGGGGGTACCAAGACTGGTGGTGTTGAGAGGTACTCTTTGATTCCGTCGAAGGGTTTTTGACAATCCTCAGTCCATTTAGTGGCAGCATCCTTTCTTAGCATTTTGAAAATCGGTTCACAAATGATGGTAGACTAGGCTATGAACCGGTTGATATAGGTGAGCCTTCCTAGAAAGCTCATAACATCCTTCTTGTTCTTCGGTGGTGGAAATTCCTGAATGGCTTTGACTTTGGATGGATCCAATTCTATTCCCCGACGGCTTACAATGAAACCCAGCAATTTTCCAGCAGGAACCCCGAACGCACACTTCGCGGGGTTCAATTTCAGATTATATTTTCTTAACCCGTTGAAGAACTTTCTCAAATCTTCCATGTACTAAGCAACTTTCTTTGATTTGATGATGACGTCGTCCACATATACCTCGATCTCCTTATGAATCATATCATGGAATATAGTAGTCATGGCTCTCATGTAAGTGGCCCCTGCGTTCTTCAGACCGAATGACATCATTTTGTAGCAATACACTCCCCACGGCATAATGAATGCCGTTTTCTCAGCATCTTCCTCGTCCATCCAAATCTGATGGTAACTAGCAAAACAATCTACAAAGGACTGCAGCTCGTGCTTGGCGTAGTTGTCGACTAAGATGTGTATGTTCGGCAAGGGGAAGTCATCTTTCGGACTGGCACAATTGAGATCCCGTTAGTCGACGCAGACCCTGACCTTCCCATCTTTCTTTGGTACAGGCACAATGTTGGCTAGCCATGTAGGATATTCGACCACTCGGAGAACCCTGGCGTTGATCTGCTTGGTGACCTCTTCTTTGATTTTCAAGCTCATGTCTGGTTTGAATTTCCTGAGCTTTTGCTTCACTGGTGGGCATGTTGGATTGGTTGGAAGCTTGTGGGCCACAATAGATGTACTGAGGCCAGTCATGTTATCATATGACCAGGCGAATATGTCCTCATATTCCCTTAAAAATTCTGTATATTCCTCCCTTTCTGACGGCGACAGATGAATGTTGATGCATGTTTCTTTGACGTTCTCTGCGTTTCCCAGGTTGACGACCTCAGTCTCGTCCAAGTTAGACTTAGGTCTATTCTCAAAGTTCTCGACCTCTTTAATAATATCCTCAAGTATATCATCCTCGTCTGACTCGGAATCCGTTTGTTGCGTTGCCTCGTTGCAGGTCACAGTTGTCAGTTCATCGAGATAAGTAATAGTAATGCTGTATAAAATAAAGTAATGAGGAGGAAAACAGTAACAAATAAATATAAGTAAATGTAAGATTTATAAAGAAATTGGAAATGCTTTGATAAATTGAGTAATTGTTTGAACATAATAGCTCTTTCTTGCAGAAATTAAAAATGCGGAAAGGAAGGAAATTCTTTAAATAGATAAACTATAAATAATGCTTGTTTTGTTAGCCTTGCTACCCCGAGGCTCGACGAGCTTTGGTTGTCCTGACGGACAAATTTTTGAGATGTGATCCCTTGCTCACGACTTGTATGGAAGGGCCTTCCTCCCCCTCCTCTTCAAGAATGATACAACATTCCATGTCCTCATCATCCAGAAATAAATCCCTCATCGCCGTTAGCGCTTCCTCTTCGTCTGTACCATATATGATGTCAACTGGCTGGAAAGTCTGCTCTATGCGGGGTATTGGCTGCTCCAATGGGTAGTAGGGGCCGTGCCATGGTGGCGACCAGTCCTTGAACTCCTTCCAAGTGTACTCATACCCTAGACCAAAAGTAGTACCGTGCTTCTTGAGTGTTATTGGCTTTGTTATTCCTTGAAGATGCTTACCGAGCCCTTTACCCGGCTCGTACCCTTGCCAGTTCAATATGCTTTCAGTATTACTGCCCCACCACTTGTCTTTGTCAATAGCATTAACACGATGTATGTTATGATAGATTTCTCTTCCCAACTTCCTCCTTCCATCGATGACCGAAAAGGTCTGGCGACTGTAGATATGGTTGCTACCGTCGCCATGAATGATTACCTCTTGATGATTCCATTCAAACTTCACAGCTTGATGTAGGATAGATGCCAAAGCCCCAGCAGCGTGGATCCAAGGTCTTCCCAATAGTAAGTTGTAGGATGCGTATTTGGGAAATGAACGTCTGGAACGTTGAGGGAGAATGATAAATGGGCCAAATTCTTGACTTGGTCAAGTTCCTCTTGGAACTTCAACAACTTATTCTCTAGTGGAGACATACCCTCGTGCAGAACCTGAATACCCTGACAATCAGTGATCTCAACCTGTTCATCCCTGTTGTCCTTTCTAGTACCGCTTGCATCTGCCATCTTAGTTTTACCATTGCTTTTCCCTTTTGGAGGCTTGGGAGGAGGAGTAGGATGAGGGCCCTTTGATCTGGTGCAATAAGCTGTTGATTCCAGAGTGCACGAACTAACCTTTGGGGAAGGGGAATAACTAACAAAAAGGCAGTGAAGTTAGTGAAGATATATAGAATATTGCGGTAATTTAAACACGTAATGCGAAAAATGTAAAACGCATCCTAAGTTGGGGAACCTCTTTATGCCCGAGGTAGGCCTAGTGACAAATTGATTTGGAGAACTTAAATACTAAATGCCTCATTTTATTGATGATAAAATAGACAAATCCAACTTGACTCTAAAAAGACGAAAAATGCAAAAAGTCATTAATGGCCAATGGTCTTATTACATCAAAAGAAAAGTAAAGACAAATCCTATCTATTTGGTCTCAGAAGGACCTTCCCCAGACTCGGCACCTCTACTTGCTTTGATCAACATTCCTATCTCGCGGAGTCCCAGCAGCAAGTAGGTCTTGGCTAAAATTTCTACTTCAGTTCCCTCGGTCTTTTGACAAGTCACGATCCTCATAAGGAACTTTTCCTCCCAATCAACGATGCCTCGTTCCAAGTGTGCTAGCCTCTGAGTGGAAGTGATAGCCATGTCCTTCCATTCCTCGATCAGATTTTTGTTGACTATGTGGATTTTGTGATGATCTTCTTCACAGTCACGGAGCCTTTTGCGCAGCTGGTTGAACCTAGTTGTTGCCTCAGCTTTCTCGTCTATGATCTTATGTCCTTAAGCGAAACCTGGCTCAATATTTCCTCCCCAGTTATCTTCCAACCATCCCAGATAGTAAGGAAATCAACCAGCGTGATACCTGTCAGGCTCGATAGTATCCTTCTCCAACTGGATCCTGCAGTGCAACAATTGTTGAGCTTGACATATGTGAGGGCTATCGTCATCTTGGAAGTTCGCCCTGAGATGACTCATTTTCTCGACCCTTGGAACGACTTGTTTCCTCCCCGCCTGCCTCATGACGCGAATCGGGACGTAAGGGTATGTCCCTCTAAGATCAACAAATATCAGGAATGGGGTGTCTCTAGTCCGAATGATGAATTCGTCGGTCGGGAACCACTCGAACATCCATTGGATTTGATCCTCGGTCAGATCTCCCAATAACTCAACCTATTCCCTTGGCATTCTCTGGCTGTGCAAACATGTCGGGGATGTAGTTCATACGCTTTGGATGATGGAAAGCAATATGATCATCCCAAATTCTCCTATGTATGTCTTGACGATAGTCACCCCTTTGCAAATGCTCGGTGAGACAAAGATGAAGTATCAGGTGTCAACCCTCAACATGTTTTGCTCCTCGTTGACAGTTCTCCAAAGCTCGGTATATGTCAGCAACGATCATGGGTACAATGCTGAAATCTTGTCCGTTGATCCCTTCCATCAGAGTCTTGGTAACCATAGCCAATCTGGTGTGGATTCTCCCCTTCTTTGTCGGGAAGACCATCAATCCCAAAAAGCAGAATATGAAGACGAATACCCGGAGGTGAATGTGTCCTAGAGAGGTGAGGGCGAACTCTTCTTGATATGTGCGGTAAGACTGACTACGACCATACCTCTCATACAAATAGTCAAAAGGGATGTACGAGTCTTCCAAGCAGACTAAATTCGGATTCTTCATGAGTCCCATCATTTTGAGAAAACCCCGGCCTGTTCGGTTTTCCGGCATCAATAAACCTCGAGATTCCCAAAGGCAAACCAGCTAAACCCCCTATCTCCTCCAGCAGTGGTGTTATCTCATTGTTCCCAAATCGAAAAACCGATCGATCACAATCCCAGAATAAGGTGGCAACCTCTATCATCATGTTATTAGGTTGAATGTCCAAAAGAGAGGGCAAGTTGCCCAGGTGTTTTCTGACTGCTGTTTTGTCACTTGAATGCAAGTCTACCCACCAATTTAGAAGTTTTGGGTGGATGTTGGTGACCATGCCGAATATGGGGACCTCGTGACTCATTTATGCAAAATAAACAGGTTAGGCCCTTACCCCCACCGGCCTCAACTATTTAAAACCAATAGTTAACAATGAGCATTTAAGTTCTCCAAATAAATGCACAGAACATGAAAGCGTCCTTTTGGGTTCCAGGGAAACCAAATGGACTTTGGACAAGGCTATCTTAAAGGCTATTGTGCGGACAACACGTTAGCCTGGATAGGTTTGACCATGATGCATGCAACATACAATAGAGTAAGGTTTCTATTGGGGTTTTAGACTGGTACCCTTGAGCGGACAACTCAAGGGGGAAGGCACGGAACTGTAGACTGCACCGCTAATCGACTAGTTTTACCGCAAATACGCCTTTCCGAATTTAGGGGGTAGTAATATCGGAATAGCACAACCACTCATTATAAGCGTTGCTATAGGATTTGTTTGGCACAAGTGGAATATGAATGCGGAGCATGATATGTATTAATAAGCATTAAAACAGATAAGCATGTATTTTCACGTTGAGGAAAACAGTAAAGAAAGGAAATGCAACAGTTATAATGGAAAGCGGTTACAAAGAAGACATGAAGATATGTGAGTTACGCTCAGGTGAAATAAATACCTGTAAAAGTAAACAATTAACGGCATGTAACGGAGAATAGGAAAAGGCAAAATCATTTAAATGCAAATTAAAGGTCCAAATTTACAAAGCAAATTATAATGGTATAAGCCTAGGGAGGCTCCCCAGCAGAGTCGCCATGCTGTCGCGCCTCCTTTTTCTATCGCACGGGTTAGGTACGGAGAGATCGGGTTTATGACATTCTGGATAACTCCTAAAGGAAGAGGTTTAAGGAAGAGTCTCCACCTAACGATTTTTATGGTGCATTAGGGAACCTAGAGTTGAGAAACTCATGAACTAGTTCGCGTTACCAGAGATTGGGTAAGGGCTTGAAATTATCCCAAGGGGAAGGTATTAGACACCCATCAAGATCCACAACTGTGGGTCACAACCAATAAGTTTTGTAAATTTGGACGGTGAGCAAGTAACAAGTAAGGTTCACATAAGAGGGGATTTACAACAAGTAAAATCTTTAAAGGTTTTGAAATAACATTGGAATAAACATTTGAAAAGAATTGTCCTAGGTTTAAAGTAATAAGGATCACTTCAATGCAATACTCGGTATGTCATACCTCGAAGAGGCGGCTACACGTGGTATTAGCGCACTGGTCATCATATCCGTATTTTACCCTTCCCACCCCGTAAAGGTTATTAAAAATGCGTGTGTTGGTCGCGAATGCTTATTGCGTGCTATTACCCGTCCCATCCTATAAGTCCTAGAGGGTGTTTAGGACTACTAATCCTACAAGGCAGGAACTAGGCTGAACCCTTAGGTTTAAAGG